>OZ023269.1:76144524-76402024 GCA_964006375.1 Tillus elongatus | reverse complement strand
TGACGCAGCAAGTGCGTTTTGGCAGCGAGTTGTAATAAAAAAATTGGTAATCAAATAGTAAATAAAAGTATTATAAAACGTTTTTGATTCATTTCAAATCTTAAATCCTTCCCATTCAGCTAGAATCTTCAAAAATCTTGATACATATATAGTGAAGCCTTAGCACACATTTATTCTGATACTTGAGAAAAATGAATAAAAGGCACTTGATAAGATTTGTCGATTCGCAATAACAAAAAACTGCGGGCGCAGCAAATGCGTAATGGTAACAAATTTGCATAAAAAATTCCTTTTGTTAAACAGTAAACATTTGTTAAAAAACTTGTATGCAGAAAGTTACTTGTGGTAGCGAGTTTTATGTTTTTAATGGTAAATAGTAAATAAAAGTATAAAAAAGTCTACATGCAGCAACTGCTTTGTTGCAAAGAGTTATAAAAATATTTCAAATCTTAATAAGCGAGTTTCCCATTCAGTTAGAATCTTGAATCATCTTGATGCATATATAGTCACGCCTTTACAAAAGCACACATTTATTCTGATATATTTGAAAAAATTAATAAAAGGCGCCTTTATAAGGTTTGTCCATAACCACAAAAAAATGTGGCCGCAGCAAGTGCGTTTTGGCAGCGAATTTTCCTAAAACATACTTAAACTAAAATAGTAAATATATATATACATACGTATTACGCAAGATTACACATGGAGAAAAACATCAGACTGGCAAAGTAGATATTACATTTAAAAGTTGTGTTGAAGTTTCATTTGTAAGTTTGAAGTGGTTTTTTATCTGCAAACATTCAGCAATTTTACAAACTTAGCTTGGTCTATGATAACTTTTGCTGTAACGTTGTTGTAAGCATTTGTTACCATGCTCAGTGGGAAGTGCTTCACCGGTCAAATACATTGGGCTATAGGTCGAGCTTTCATAAATTAAAAATGGAGGGTACGTAAGATGACAGAATATTTCTTTCTCAACAACCTCCTTGATATGGGTATTATCAAATAAAAGGTCTTGATGAGTGAAATACACTATGCTAGGTGGCGCTTTAATGAATTCAAGATGGATTTTTTTAAAATTTTAGTGCGACTAAATAATAAAAGCTTGTTTTTTTTTTTAAAGAATTTGTAACCCCTAAGGTATTTATCTGTAGAACCTTGGTGGTTCAGGGGTAAGAACGTGTGCCTCTGAAGCTAAGGGTACTGGGTTCGATCCCAGGGTACTCCTATCACTTTTTCAGTACAAACTGTAAAATTAACATCAACCGGGGATCTGGCATTGTATTTGAGCAAGTTGAATGTCTGCACGTTTCGCTCTTCGGAGGGGGCGTAAAGCCGTCGGTCCCGTGTCTATGCGATGTTGGGCACGTTAAAGATCCCTACCCTCCTTACAGAAATACAGGGGTTCGGCAAAATTTCCAGGATAGTGAGGTGAAACTGCTCCCTGGCGTCGGTGATTGGCCATAGTCGCGGAAATAGGCCGACGTTAAAGAAACAAAACACACACACACACACACACACACACATTTATCTTAAATGTGCTTTTTTTGTGTTATTTCTAGTTTTGCAATGATATAAAATGTAACTCTTTGTGTATATATTTGAATACACAAATCTTAACTTTTTGCTTTAAATGGTTTGATATTTTATTGACATATCTATTTGATATTTGCATCAGTTTAGGATCAATGTATCTAAGGTTCAAAGCAATTATATTATTTACACTTAACACATTTTTTAGAAATCAACTACAAGAGAAAAGACGCTATGTTCTTTTTACAATACTGGAACGATATTACTTGGCAACAGAATTGATCGCTTTTCCACTTCCACAAGGATTTATTTCATTCTTTACATTTCTTGGATACAAAACACTAACTTTTGAAATGTTTCTGCAATACTTACAAAGGCATGTATTTCAACTGCATGTGGATGTTATGAAAATTATTATGGCCGGTAAGTACTTGAGACTCCACCTAATAAAGAGCTACTAAAGAATTTTATTACTCATTTTATTCTTACATAAAATAAAATATGTATATACGTGTGTGTGTGTGTGTGTGTGTGTGTGATGGTGTGTATGTGCGTGTATCTTTTAGAATGTTGAACTACACTGTAATCACTTAAACGTAAACAAATAAAATTCACTAAAGGTACAGCAAAGAAATAAAGTATATATATATATATATATATATATATATATATATATATATATATATATATATATAATAATATATATATATATATATATATATATATATATATATATATATATATATATATATATATATATATATATATATATATATATATATATATGAGACATGCTTGCTTCTCGGCTTGAACCGCGTCCAGAATTTATTAAAACTCTACGTTTCGGCTCCTGTTTTGGAGCCATTTTCAAGAGGTAAAGGAAATATATAAGGACACTCTAAGGCCTCAATCTGCCTACTCCTTAGAACGGTGGACAAACGGTTGGGTTGTTACAACCCAACCCACCCTTGCCCACCTCTAGTGAGGGAGGACAGTTATCATCCGGGACTTAGTATTTCTCTGAATAAGCGTCTCGATAAAGGTAACTTTTTATTTACGCCTAATGATAAAATTTATAATTTTAGGCAGGCAAATTTTCCTGATTTGTATGATACTGTTTTAAACACTGATTGGCATTTTCTTAATAACTTTAATAATGTCGAAGATGCTTGTGCAGCTTTTTATGAGAAATTGTATCACATTTTTGACATTCATGTTCCTACTTGTAGGCAAAGTTTTAGAAATTCGCGTAGATACACTAAGTGGTTTACCTCTGATATTATCCAGAATATTAAATCAAAGCATAAGTATAGACGGGATTTCTTAACTTACAAAAATCCTGTAGATTTAACAAGATTTAAGGAACTGAGATATGCCATATCTCGGAATATCAATAATGCTCACCTTAGCTATCAGAAAAACTGAGGAACTTCTTACCGGTGATTCTAAACAGTTGGTCATTTATAAGAGATAAAACTAAAAAACTAGAATACCGGGCCAAATGAAAGATATACTGGGTAATGCCGTCAATACACCTCTTGACATCGTAAATGGTCTTAGTGCTCATTTTAGAAGTGTTTATATGCCAACTTTTTCTAATCCGATCAGTGTCTCTAGAAATGAGAGTGGTATTTGTTTGCCGCCGGTTGTAGATATTACTCACATTAATGAGGATGGAATTTTTGCCGCTATAATGCAATTAAAAACAGGTCTCTGTTCCGGTCATGATCAAGTTTCTGCTTTCCTGATCAAAGATTGTGCGCAAATCCTGGTAAAGCCCTTACATATTATATATAACCTTATTTTAAAAACGTCATGTTTTCCAAACCTTTGGAAAATAGCAAAGATATGTCCAGTCCATAAGAGTGGGGATGTTGATGACGTCAAAAATTATAGGCCCATATCAATTTTGTGCAATTTCTCTAAAATTTTATAAATAATAATGTATTCCCCTATTTATCCTTCTATCAGGCCGTTTTTCTCACCCCGTCAACATGGCTTTATGAAAGGTAGATCTACTGTCTCTAACCCGACATGTTTTACACAATACGTGTCTGACGTAGTTGATAACCACGGACAGGTGGATGTTATTTACACCAACTTATCAAAAGCCTTCGATCGCATAGATCATCATTTACTCTTAACGAAATTAAATAGATTTCGTTTTGTTAATTCATTATTGCCTTTGTTTGTTAGCTATCTTTCTGATCTGTTGCAATTTGTCTCTTATGATGGTTCTAAGTCGGATACATTTAGCGTACCTCAGGAGTTCCCCAGGGTTCCAATCTTAGACCTCTATTATTTTTTATTTTTATTGATGACTTAAACGAGACTATTGACTGTGAATTTCTGATGTATGCAGATGATGTGAAGTTGTTTCACAAAATAGAGTACACCCAAGACTGCTCATTCCTCCGAGATCGGCTGACATCGTTGAATTCCTGGTGTAATAACAATAAGCTTACTCTTAATGTTTCAAAACGTCAAGTTGTTAGCTATTCCTTGAAGCGATCACCAATACTATTTGCTTATACTGGTGAACAGCTTAAATTGAAAAGATCTGCATCTATAAAAGACCTAGGTGTCAATTTTGACCAAAGATTATCATTTATTGAACATATTGATCATGTCACTTCATCAGCTGTAAGACTGTTGGGCTTTATAGTGCGTAATACGTAATCCTTCTTGGGCACTGATGCTTTGATTGTGTTGTTCTACTCTCTGGTTAGGTCCCGATTAGAATATGGTTAAGTGGTGTGGAATCCCCTCTATACTGTTCATATTGTTTGAGTGGAAAAGATACAAAGAAGGTTTCTAAAATATCTTTCTTTCAAGTTTGATGGTGTAGATCCTTCTCAAGATCTTAACGATTCGCTTTGTCTGGAAAGATTTGGGTTTCTGGCTCTTCATCTGAGAAGACTGCTTGATGGTGTTGGTTTTTTATACAAGATCTTGCATAATGAGGCTAACTGTTCTTATTTATTGTCTCTAGTCTGTTTAAAAATTCCAACACTATCTAGCCGAACCATGGAGCTATTAACTTATCACAGAGGGCACATACAAATATTTTGGTAAAGTCACCCATATATTTTATTATTAATACCATTAATAAAATAAGTCCTGCCTGCGACGTAAATTGAGATTCTTTGAGGAACATTTGTCATTATATTGCCGCTTATTTTGTTATATATTTTTTGTTTAATTGAAACTGTGTAGCACATGTCATTTTATCATGTATATATTTTTGCATTTAATTTAGGTTGTAGCAATTTATATTATTTGTTAGGTTTGGTTTTGCTAGGATTATTATTATACTCAGTGTTAATTTTTTAGTTTTTGTTAGTTAATTATTAATTATATAATATACCTATTAATTATGCCGTACTATTGTTTCGCAGTAATGTATATTCCTTTTTTTTTCTTTTTTTTTTATATGCTTTTGCCCTGTCATTGGTTGTAACTGTTTGGTAAATAAATAAATAAAATAAATATATATACATATATATATATATATATATATATATATATATATATATATATATATATATATATATATATCTGTGTGTAAGTATACATGGTAGGCTAGATAAGATATGATTTTTCTCATATAAGTCTTTACTTGGGTAGTTACAAAATAAATAGAAAAATATTCCTCATTTGGAAACACCTACAATCCAAAGGTATTATACCTTAAGCAAGGTGTTTCATTTGCTTTGCGAGTTTTATTACCTTTTATAAGACACAAAATGCGTATATATCAGGCCAGAAACGGCCACACCGCGTTGAACACATCATTGTCAACACTGAAGTTAAGCAACGTGAAGCACGGTCAGTACTTGGATGGGTGATCACCTAGGAACACCGCTGTTGAATGCCGTTGAAAAGCAATGGCAAACTACCGAGTATATTTGCTAGTCAAGTTTCCTTGGGAAACAGTGACACTCTGGTTGAGTTAGAGTATTTACTTTTTCACCTATATATTAATGCATTTTTGGATTCTACGCTTAGTTGTGCCCAAAGTAAGCTAACCACGTTTTTGAATAGTGCAACTTCAATACTTATATTATGGTGAAGGTTTCACTTAAAAAAGCCATTTTTGGTCAAATTAGTACCTTTGAAGTTATTGATCTTATTCTGATCTCCTTCAATTTACAGAATAGAAAACGATATTCTTAATTATTATTATTTTGATCTACACTTAATTGCACCTTTCCTCCTAATGGCGGCAAGTGCAATAGTCGCTTCCAAAAGTGTGTTATTCTCCACCTAATAAGAGCTACTGAAAAAAAATTGGATTTTTTTTTAACAATAATAGCTATTTTACACTTGATGAGTGCAGTAACAAAGTGTGCAAAAATGAAACGAAAGAAAAATGTAAATAAACTCTTTTAACTTGAACAATAAACTCCAAAACAAAATTATAATTAAAATTTAAAAACTATTAATTAACAATGTCGGTAAAATAATGATGCCCACGTCGGATAGGAGGCGTACCCAAAACTTGAACAATTTCACTTTTCTTTGCCATAGATAAATCTTCGTTAGCTGGAAACACATACGAATGTGGCCGATTTGTGTGCCTCTTCAGCCTCATAAAACTGCAATAAAAAGCGTCGTTTTCTCCAATGCTGCCAAGATTCTCCCAACAAGAATAGGAAGATATATATATATATATATATATATATATATATATATATATATATATATATATATATATATATATATATATATATATATATATATATATAGTACTTGATATTTCTGAAGTCCTTTATGTTATATATCACCATTATAAACATTCCAATCTAAGTTCTCTTCCTTTATAAATTATTTCTTCATCATTGTGTAGATCACTGTCATTATTACGTCTGGTTACTTTTTCCTCATTGTCTACATTATTGCTATCTGCTTCTTCATAAATAGTTTCTACATTATTCCTTTATGCTTCTTCATAAATAATGGTTTCCTCGTTTTCTCCCTTCTCATCTCACTTTTTGTCTTTGTCGCCATCATTATTGTCTTCTGGTCCATATTTTTCAAGTAATATATCTTTGGGATGCAGATCTTCTTCAAATTCTTCTGGATCTAGGTCATCGTCTATTTCCATGTATTGAGCATCACTAAGATCATCTTCTCTTGTATCTTTCATGTTGTACTCTTGGGTTCTTTCTTTTTCTTTGTTGGTGCTTTGTTTTTCTTTAGAATTTTCTTCGACTTTGGCTCTGATTGCATTGCATTTTCGTTCGTGATCCTTGCAGTAACCTGCGTGGTCGTAATAGCCTCTGCACCCTGGAAAATCTTTTCCCTCTTTTGACCTGTGGCAGTGGAAGGCCTCTATTTAACTGTTTGTAGTAATATGTTTTCAAATGAAAGACGATTGTTTTGGTTTTCGCGATCGTGATCCTCGTTATCTTCATCATTCATTTCATCATAATCATGGTTTTGCAAGGCTTCTCAACGTTCCCAAGCTTCCCGGTCAAATTTCTCAAATTAAATACATCAAACAAAATACAACTTACTATTTTTTTCAAAAGTTGTAATAAGGTAATTAGTTGATGTGTGTGTGGATATTTTCGTTGTATAGCGTCTGGTTTATTACTGTAATTTTTTAGTTATTTTATTGTTGTAATTATTGTTATATAATATTGTTGTTATATATAATTCTATTTTTATGTTAAATATTGACATACATCACGTAGATATGTTAAAAACGTCATTTATTATTTTTATTTTATTTTTTATTTTTAAAGAATATTTTGATCAAAACATAACGTAGCAACGAATTTTTATTTGTAGTTGTCATGAATTCTTATAAATTATTACAATTTTCTCCGGCTGGTGATGCTATCAAATAGCGAAACCAGTTACAGAGAAAAAAACAAATATTTGTGAAACCAGTCTGTATTTAGTATGGAACGGTTTCTCCAAGTAAGGGCAACAACAATTAATGAACTGAATAGGTCGTTTATTGAAGAGCTTGCACATCTGTATAGACAATTAAAGATCAAGCAGATGAACGCTTCCCAGAATGCCTGGTTTAACTAAGAGTGCATAAGAAAGGTCATCTCGAAATACGTTATCCTGGCAACTGCAGCAATATCAAATCCCTCAAAAAAAGCTATCAGGAGAGCCAGTTCATCTGACTGAAAGAAGAATCCGGCAAATTGTATTCCGTTCGTGCTGATAGTTTGCTTTTTTATATCAAGAGTACATTCACAACTTACTTATAAATTACATACTATGGAATTTAATATATTAGATGACCAAGCTTATGTTTTAGTTAGTTTTAAAAAATACTTAACACAGACAAACAAACTTAGAAACCTAGAAAAGACACAACATTTACGTGATCGAGAGAGGATTCCCCCACAAACACATAACTTCTACACAAGATTTGAAAACTTAAATGAATTTTTACAACTGAAGAGATTTCTTTTATAAATAAGGGGCAAAAATACTGTCCACAATTCAAATTTGCAAACAAAATTAAAGAGATATTTGGTTTTGAATCCGAAATGGTTACCAGATTTACAAGGCAATACGAAAAACTAAAAATATGTGAATTTTTAAGAAATATGACAAACGTCAAATTCCTTTCAGACAAAACTAAAGAATAAACTTAAAAATACATCTGTGTAGTCAACAGAAAAGAAAGATTTTTATATAAAGGTCCACAACTACCAAATATGTGTGTCTATCTAAAAATTCACAAACCAGAGACTAGTTGTTAATAGCTATGTTAATACACCTAATCATAAGATAGCGAGCAAATTAATTTCATATTACATTCCACAAACAAATCTTATTAATTTTATCCGTAATACCAAGAGCACTAAACTCTTCAAAAGTTTGCGACCAATGGACCTGAGCTTCTGCTGTCATCCCAAACACACACACACACACACATTCAACAATATTTAGTTAAAAAATTTTATAAACTTACACAAAATTTAAATAACTTAATTATTCCTCCAAACGCTAAATTAGTTCCGTTTGATGTTTGTAGCATGTATTCAAAAATACTAATTTTATTAGAAAATAACGTAAATGTCATAAAAATACAATACATAATGAATCTTTTTAACGAATGTATGCAAACAAAATTATTTTAAATTTGATGATAAAGTTTATATGTAAAATAAAGGCATTTCTATGGGTAGTCCGTTGTGTCTTTTATTAGCCACATATTCATGGGAACTTCAAAACCAAATTTTAATATCAGAAGTTTTACATAATATTGTCTTTTGGTACAGATATGTAGATATTTTAGTATGTTTTCAATGAGGCCCCACAGCATTAAATGAATTTTAAAATTTTATTAATAACCTTCATGCAAATTATTAAGTTCACTTTAGAAGATGATAGTCAGATAGTTATAGTTTCCTCTTGTCTGTCCCTATGTCTAGTCCACCTTTGTCGTGGTCCAGTCTAGTATGTCTCAAATGAAGTTGCCTTGGTGGGCCACTAGGCGTGAAGTGTGTGATCCCATGTCTTTTATTTCTCAGTTATAAGCCTGGTTAAGAAGATGTAACATACGCACCTTACCGAAAAAATGTAAAGTATGATGGGCATTCTCTTTTTATTGTTTTATTATTATTGTTACTAATATGGAATAAAGAAAATTGGAGGGTTTGCTTGCTGAGCTTGGTAGATGATATCATAGACAATTTGTTTTCTTTTAGTATAAAACATCGTGGTTTAGTAAGGAGCCAAAGCACTAGTTGTTGATCTAGAGTGACCGTGACTAAAAGAGCTTTGCTCGAGGCAAAAACAAGTTCAAAAAAAACTTGGCTCATTTTTGTAGATTTACCATTCGAAAGTGCAAAAGTATTTCACTTGACTTTTCAATACACAGAAGACCTACTTACACAGACACAACCATACCATACGATTCATGTCACCCTTTTTCACAAAAGTTGTCAGTCCATCATTCAATGATAGGTACTTCGTGCATTTTCAATACATACCTCATACCTATGTCTGAAACCAATTTTGAAAAAGAAATTTCAAAACATCTGTACAATTTCTAGAATTTAATACCAGATATAAAAAACAGATTTCTGAACATAGAATTAAATAACCACGCCACGAAATCTACATTAGCAAAACATATTATTGATACTCACACAGGCCCACAGTAAATAACCGCATAGAGCAACAACATTTTTGTAACCACAAGCGCAAACTTGGCCTTTTTAAAGCTTTAGAAGTAAAAAAGCACATACACGATAATGACAAGAAAATATTATAAAGGTTCCACCCATAGTTCTTTACGGCAAGACAGAAACCCCACGTGCACTCATCAAAGCCTGCAAAGAATTAGTAGGTAGTGATTTTGACATCAAATATACAACAAAAATACAGATATCTACCCAAAAGAAGAATCAAAATGGAAGCAATTAAAAAGGCCTTAGCAGCAAATGACATAGAATATCATACATATACCGTAAAACAAGAAAGAACACATTCCTTTGTCATCAACGACCTAGAGCACAATCCTACCTGCTGCGAAATTTTATCATAAATAAAAGCACTCAACATTAAGATACAGGACGTTTACCTTATGAAAGACACCAAAAACCTATGTACCTGTTAATTACAGACAACACGGTAACGCTTAAACAGCTAAAAACAAAAGCGGGTACCTTACTAAGTACACCAAGGTAGTTTGGGCCAGATTTTACAACAAAATAAAAAAGTCTGGACGCAGCAAGTGCATTATGGAAGTGAATTTTCATAAAAAGGTTTTTGTAGCAAATATGCCTCTTTTATGCAAGCAGGAATTAATTTGGTCACCGGTATAACCTATATAGTAGGACCAATGTACCATATTTTACCAACATCACTTGTTTGAAAATGTACAAAAATTTTCCAAAAATAAACTTAAACGTTTCCGAGAAAACTCGTTTCCTAGCCGACGAACCTTAGGTTAATAGCAAATTGCGTTATTGAGTTTTGAAGCGTTTAATGAAAATTCGCCACTAAAACGCACTTACTGCGTCTCGATTTTTTTTACAAACATGCATCATATTTCGATAAAAAATGCAAAAATGCACTAAGAAATGTTAAAAAAATTAGGTATCACCAAAACGACTTATGGGCCACCTGTGGTTGTCAAAATAATTTTATAAGATGCAGCTCAAAACATCCTATAGGTAACGTATGCAATTTTTTTCTCGTATCTTGTATAATAACAATTATATTGTGCTTTACCGCAGAAATGCGTCACTCTGTATATATGTAAACAGAAAGTAAACCCGGATATGGATTCTGGGTGGCCTAGTTTGCGCTCATTTGAAGAAATCTTTTTAGAATTCAAAAGCCGCGGTCTCCTCATTAACGAATTTTTTCTACGAAAATTAGCTAAAAATTATAGACCGTTAAACCATAAGTTTAACTAAAAATATTTTATTAAAATGAAGGACAATGATTATGGTTGAAGCTGAAACTTAAGGGTTTGCAGAACACTCTTTACATAATCCGTATTTCTTTCAGGTTCTTTGCCTAAATGTTGCCAATTTTGACGTTTCAAATCGCGACTTTTTACGTTTTGAGAAAAACCCTGATTTTTTTTCTTTAAATGCCTCTAACCTTTTTGTCTTTAAACTTACAGACCTACATTTTGGTAAATTGTTTACCCTTCATATATATATATATATATATATATATATATATATATATATATATATATATATATATATATATATATATATATAATTGAATCTGACCCTGGATATGGGTTCTAGCGGGCCTAATTCGCGCTCATTTGAAGAATTTTTTTCTAAATTCAAAAGTTGGGATCTTCTGGGTTAGTGAATTTTTTGTAAAGAAAATTCACTAAAACAGGCACTTGTGAAGCCACGGGAAAAGTCCACGACTGTATTAAATAGGGAACGGTTTCACTAAGTTAGGGCAAGAACAAACAACCAGATATGCTATTCAAATTGAATTAAGTCTTAAAACTTTTATCTCCTCTTTGTCAAATTATTTTTTATACAAAAACTCTCTAAAAAAATCTGATTAGGATTAAAACTCGTCATGTGGGAGTCAATTGAATTTGATTATCCGATGTACAGGGACTTAGGCCACTGAGCTATGCTCGACATGTATCTACTAGCAGCTATATCCCATAATGCATGTTAATTAATGTTTTACAATTTACACAAAAGCATTTCGATTTACAATGGATTTTTTGCTCATATTTTAACGAAATCAAGGTAAATAACCACTTAGACACATATCTAGGAGCTTGTTAGTCATTTCTTGTAGTTTTTGACTCCCATTCGTACTCAATCAATTTTGACGTTTTGACTTTCTTGAATAAGATTTAATTAATTAAAAATTAATTTACCTCTAACTTTTTTGTATTTTAAGATAGAGAACTGAATTTTGGTACGCAGGATAATCTTTATGACAGAAACCAGCATACTAAATTTGGTTGTCCTTACTTTGTTATTTCCGGCGATATATATATATATATATATATATATATATATATATATATATATATATATATATATATATATATATATATATATATATATATATATATATATATATATATATATATATATTCGAAAGAAAACACAAAATTTTCCGGGAAAGCCTATACCGATTTTCCTGACTAACTTATCCAAGCCACTTACAAAAGGAAGGTATGTGCCAAATTTATATATATATATATATATATATATATATATATATATATATATATATATATATATATATATATATATACATATAAAAGGTTTAACTGACCCTGGGTTCTAGGAGGCCTAGTTCGCGATCATTTGAAAAAATGTTTTCAAAATTCAAAGATCGGTATCTCCTCATTAGTGAATTTCTTTTAAGAAAATTCACTAATTGTGCAATGCCACAGATGTCAAGAGTGGGGCCATGCAACGTCAAACTACTAAGCGCAACCCGCATGCATGAAATGTGCTGAGCAACACCTAAACAGGGAGTGCAAAAAAACTGAAGACACTCCAGCTAAGTGCATGAATTGTAAATAAGACCACCCATCGAATAGTACCAAATGCATCATATATCAGAAAAAATTGAATTCTTTAAATAAGATCAAAATAACCTGAAATAATCTAAGAAAATAGGCACATAAACGAACTTCCACCTGGACCTTAGCAACGAAAAGCAGTTCCCCAACATCATGATAACCAACCAATTAACACCAGCACCATGAGAGAAAAAACTCAATCACAGGTAAACGACAGTTATAAAACTAATATTGTAACATACTATAACAATCAAAAAGGCAATGATGCACAAAGTAATTACATTAATAATTTTAATACCCTTACTAGAGAGGTAAAAAAATCTAAATCTAAAAACAATGGTCAGGCAGTCCGGGATCTTAATCAATTAATAACAAATTGTAAAGATTCCCAGACAAAATTCATAGCAACTCAACAATTTTTAGAAAACTTTAACGAAGTCTACGAATTATAAAAACATTAATATGTGTATATGGAATAAAAACAGCCTAAGACACAAAAGAGGTGAACTTATAAATTTTCTTAGTCAGCATGACATTAAAATCGCGATAATTAACGAAACTAAATTTAATTCAAAAGGCAAACCTAAACTATATGAAGACTGGAACCTGTAATGAGCACTGATAAGTACACCTGGAGAACCCCAAAATTATTTTTGAATTCCTAATGATCGTTTCTCCACCAAATGCTGGCATCATCAGAGGATAAAAATTCTAACCAAATTATTACTACACCTGTACTTATATAAGTATCAGGTAGACGAAATCGAAAGTCAAAATTGCAGTCGGAAGCATATCGTTTATATAGTGTGTCTATATTGAACGGACAAGGTTGACGACCTGCCCTAATATTTTGCTTGGCAAATTTGTCAAGCAAAAGATTAGGGCATAATATTATTGCCCATTTAAACAACAACAAACGCACAGCAATAGCTCTACTAGACGTAGAAAAAGCATTTGATAGGGTGTGGCAAAATGGACTAATCTGTTTACTAATTAATATTAAATTCCCAGAAACTTTAACTAGGCTAATCAACTCATATTTCAAAAAAATAGATTCTTTGTAGTTAAAATTAAAACATTTCAATCACAAGAATTCCCTATCGCCGCAGGGGTACCACAAGGTTTTGTACTTGGACCAACCTTATACAATTATACTACTTAATCGATATCCCGACCTTTCAAAATAGGAAAATTGCACTATTCGCCGATGACAGGGCTATATAGGCATCTTCTGCGTGGCAACAAGTCGCAAACAAACAGGTACAGATTCACATTTATACACTACAAAAATAATACAGACACTGAAAAATTAAAATTAACGCCAGCAAAACCCAAAACATAATATTTGCAAAAAAGACGGGAAAACTAAGTTTTTACTCCCCTATCAGTGGAAGGCAAAACAATTGAAGTCACTGCTAAAGTAAAATACCGTCAAACGGGGTTAAGTCGATCAGTATGGGTAAAGTGAATCAACTGGTTCAGTTGTCAGATTCTGGTGAGCACATCCCATATTTTTACGTTCTATGCCGTCTCCGCGTGATATTCGTTTGTTGGTATGTTTACTGCTGTCAGATGGGTGGTGGCGCAGCGTCCCCGAAAATAGATAAGCCACGCAAGGACGCGTTTTGAATGCACATTTTGTTATAATACGAGTAAAAGTCGAAAACATTTAGTTGCAGAAGCAAGGGGTCAAATGTTAGTGATATATGACTGACAGGAAGTTCTACCTAGTCATCTAGACAACATATTTCCAAAAGTTTTTTTGATTTTAGTTATATGGTTTCAGGACCATAAATTGTTTAACCTAAAATAGACCAAGTATGGGGTAAAATGAATCAGTTGCAAAATAGATTGAAAATAGACACGAATGGCAGGAAAGTGAATAAAAATTAGTTTTTAGCAGAAATGCGGTAAGGGTGGGTTCCGGAGACTACAACAAACACTACCCTTATTTTTACCCCCCGCCAAATAATTTTTTAAACTGTATTTTCTTTATAGAATGCCTAGAATCGAAAAAAAAGTTGGGGCCCCATGGAAAATGCAATTGTAACAAAACTTGCGTGGAACGGGCAGTGGTGGCAGTCCGACAAGGCATTATGTCCATGCGCAAAGCGTCTCAACAATTTGAACTATTTAGAGGCGATATCACAAAACTCATTCTCCAAAATATGGAAGCCAACCTGTGCCAAATAAAAAACAAGAAGCGTGCATTGTAGAATGTCTTCAAACATGCGCAGAGTGGGTTTTCCTTTAAAAGCAAGTAATGTCAGGGAATTGTGTAACCATATTTTAACAAGCGAGGGCTGACTGAAAAAATATTCAAAGACAATCTTCCAGGCCTGGACTAGTTTAAATCATTCATGAAAAGACAGCCTGAACTAACGATTAAATTAGCAGAGAACACCAAGCGGGTCAGAGCTGGATTAAGCTATGAAATGATACAGGAATATTTCCTGAATCTAGAGCAATCCATAGCAGATATCCCCCTTTCAACATTATTAATAACGATGAAACGAATTTTGTGGATGACCCAGGATTAGTCAAAGTAGTCACAAAAAAATGTATACTTTGTTATCTATAATACTGTTAGAATTAAGACATATATGTTTAAGTATTTCTTATGATCTGATCAGTAAGACTGATAGAAATAGTTCGTGTTTAATTGTTATTTTTTAAATGTTTCTCAGACTATTCTTTACCTAATTTAGGTTTAAGTGTCATAAAATAATAGGTTTTCTTGTAAACAACTCTGTTGTTTTTTCCGTTAAATTTATATTTTAATCAGAATATACTCTCTTATGCCTTCTCTATGGATTCACTTTACACAGTAATAGTCTAAAACAAATAAAACGCAAATTTAGACGGCTGAATCCCCCACAGTGGTATGTAAAATTAATCAACATTTGACCCAAAAAAGCGCGGTTACAATACTCAAAAAGAGGAAAAATATACTGGTAACCAAATTTGATGCCTGTTTCCTCAAAAAAAGACATATTTGCTATTGAATATATATTTATGAAAATTCACTACCATAAATAAATAATTCGACAGGCCGAATAGCTCGGTTCATGAGGTGAATAACCTCTAGAATCGGACTAGGAGGTCGCGGGTTCGAGTCCCGTATTCAGACAGTCGGTCTTTTTCATTCGAATGTGGCATGGCCGGCTTCTGATGAGTTATGGGTGGTGTCCTTTGTCTATATATGTATGTAAGCTCCCCAGCACAAGTCAAAGACTTCTGGGTGCGGAGTTTGTATATTGTGGTGTTATTATTATTATTATTATTATTATATAACGCACTTGCTGCGTCCAGACATTTTTGTCTTGCTCATAGAGTTCATGAGTTGCTAAAAATAAAGTTACAGAATTTGTATAAAATAGTTATATATATATATATATATATATATATATATATATATATATATATATATATATATATATATATATATCATGATTACCGTATAAAACATGTTTGTGTGTGTGTATCTCACGATAAGTACGTTTTATACCTTTACTATGTTTCGTTTACTTATTTGCAATTAAAGAGTATTATTTGCTTTAATTTGTTAACTTTTACTTTTAGATATAACAAGTAGCAAAATGGGCAACCGAAATAAATTGAGACTTCTAACATTGCTACCCAGAACAAGGGCTAAACGTCTCCTAAATCAGTGGCAGAATCCTGTTAGTATCATGCTAAGAGCTCGTGAGCATTGTTTGACTATATTATCTGGAGTTGAAGCTGTCGCGGAAAGACTTCCCTCTGTAATGAAACAAAATTCAATGAAAGGTAAAGTTTGACTCTTGTGGTAATACCTGGTTTTAGTGAAAATAATTGAGTTATACAGTGTGGAACAACCAAATGAAATAAATTCAGTATCTTAATTATTGTGCATATTTGTAAAAAATTCCGAAACACGTCGATTATAGATTACAAAACGACATCCTCAAAAGCGAAAACTTCACCCGCTTCTAGTGATAGTAGCAACCCCCAAATTTTTAAATAGAAAGTATGGGCTGGTGATACCTCATATGAAAGATCTTATCATTCTCTATTCACAAATGCTTTGGTTCTCAAATTTATTGTAAAAATTAACAGTAATTTTTTTTCTGATTGACTAACTTCGCTACAACACACATAAAAATTAATAACTAATCGCGTTTAATTTTTAATGCTGAGAAAAAATAAAAGACACATCAATCTTAATGTAGGATATGTTGAAAGTGAACGTCTTAACAGCATCTTAATCGTAAGTAAAAACGTCTTCTAACGTTAATCAACGTTTGATACGTGACCAACCTAATCGCAATCGTTTTTCTTTTTCTTAAGTCAGTTAAATCACGTGGTTTAATTTTGTATACCATACTTTTCATATATACCCATAAGAAGTCCAGTAGCGTAAGATTGGGTGACGTGCTGGCCATCCTCGCCTTGCCTTATCCACCAATTTGGAAATATTAAGTCTAGGTACTGCCGGATATCCTGCTCTATCCTGCTAGACCATATCACATTCGCTGGAACTTGTGAGTTTGCTCGATCAGATTAAAATTTTTCCAAACTGACACGACATTATTTTGGAAGTAGTGCTAAATAATTATCTCCTTTCAAACTGGCATCGATGAAAAACGGACCAGTGACATGGTTTCCAACTATTCCTACCCAAACATTAACCTTTTCAGGATATTGCAATATTGTGAATGTTATCTCGTTCAGTGTGAATCAAAATCGTCTTCCATGAGCTCCTAAGTTTGTATTAATTTATAGGGATGCATTTAACTTTCTTTATGTTCGAATAATCAATGCATGACTAACATCCAATGTTGTGACTGCTTGTCGACTCGACGTATGTCGATTTTCCTCAAACTCAAGCATTACATCAAATTTTGTATCATTAATCATTACAGAAGGTCTTTTTTGTATCTGCCTCATACATGTCCAAGCTTGTCAGATTGCTTTTCAATTTTACTAAGTGTGTCTTATTGGAATATAGGCAGCAAATCGGAAATTTTTTCTTGAAATAAGCGAGGAACTTCGATCTGTGATCGTGTTTTATCTCCGTAACCAATCATTTGTAGATTTGTTATTTTATGCATTTCTGTTACACACACCATGTTTCTTAATTGCAGTTAACAACTGACAACTGGGTACTGTTCTGCAGTTACAATCACACAGGCAGTTGCTAAGGCGTTTTAAACAAAACTAACATTTTTAACTATGAAGAATGTTGATAATTTTTATGCCTTTTTAATTGAGACCGTCCAAAAAGGACACTGAAATTGTTTTTGCTTGCTTTTTCATTACCAATAATAAAACCCAATTAGTTATTAATTTTTAGTGTGTTGTTGCGAAGTTCGCCAATTAGATGAATTTCTCTGTTTTTACTGTTAATTTTTGCAACAAATTATAAACCATTTCATTTAGGAATAAAAAAAGAAGAGATCTTTCAAATAAGGTAACACGAACTCTTACTTCCTATTTAAAAATTTGGGAGTTGCAACTGTCACTTTGCAGAATGTCATTTTTTAACTTAAAATTGAACTGTTTCGGGATTTTTCATAAATATACACAATAATTACGATACTGAATTCATTTCATTTAGCTGTTCCACAGTGTATGCCTAAAGAACAATTTTGAAATGTAAAGATTAGGTCTAGGTATCGTCTTCTGATTCCTCTACTTTCACCCAACGAATTTCTTAAAAACCATAAGCCAAAATGAATTAATAAATCAATTTCTTTGTAATCGTTAGTTACTCTATACATACACATACATATACCTAATAGATTTTAAAATGCATCTGGGAAATCTTTTAAAAATATTAATGATAGCATATAATTAATATATACGAAATATATTACAGGCTGAAAGCTCTCAATGTAAAGGAAATCAACTAATATACTAGTATGCAAATTTGGTCCAAAAATCAAGGTTTCAAGTTTTTAAAAGTAAAAATTCAAGTTTGGGCCGAAAAAAATACTTACAGTAAATTGTGAAAATTTCAAGTTGGACATGATGTTAATTTGTTTTGGCAATAGACTGCTAGAAAGCTTGTGATCCAATCCTTAAAAAAATTGAGTTATCGACGATCAAACTGAATGCGCTATTTTTGCAAATGTAAGTGCACATATCTCGCTTAATAATTTTTTTTAGAAAAAAATATGTGTTGGCTACTAAGGTCATTGACATATACAAAGTATATAGGAAAAACATTGCAAATACAATATAGGTGCGAGAATAATATATGTGTTGTTGAGCCAATAAACTATACAATACAGCGTTTACATTTATATGTGTTCATACAATTCACTAGACTTTAAAAAGTTTATTATGTTTTCTGGGGTAGTTGCAGCTAGGGTTACCATGGATATATTTTCGCCTAAAAATAACCTTCTTTGGAGTATATATTTAAGGCACTCTTTGACAATGTGACTTACTGAAAGGCTCACATTGCAGCTAGGTATCACAAACTGGTGGTATTTGTTGTTTCAGGAGGTAATACGTACTTACGTGTGAGTGCGGTGTGTCCTATTCAGTCTTTTGAAGACGACCAGGGACCTACGACTTAGTATAGGTGGTTGGAATGCTTCAATGAAGGGTGCTAGTTCATGCAGCTTGGTGGTTTGAGTATTCCAGTATATTTGCCATTTGTCGTAAATTACTGATTTAATGTGTGTTCTTAATAGTTTGTAGTAGTGACTGATGTCAGCGGGTAACTTAATAAGCAGCTTGGTAGAGGGCAATGTCACTACCGCCCCTCGCCCACCCAATGTGGTGACTGAAAGGCATTGCTGTACATTACCGCTTCGGGTTTACATTTACATATGGTTTCTGTTACTTTTGTCTGCACAGTTGCATTTGGTGTTTTGGCTTGTTTCTGTGACATTGATGATGTGTTGCAGTCTATTTTTTATTGAAATCATGGCGGTGTATTTCATTTCGATTTTTGAGAGGTTCCCGTGAAATCGATTTGGTATATGTCTTTTATCATTTCCGATATAAAACGTGCTTTTTTGTTGGAGTTAAACCGCTGATGGCTCACAGACAGCACAGACACATTCTGAGAATATACCAGGAATGTTTCGAAAGAATTTTCAAATATCCCCAGAACATTCTCACAAGGTACAATATATATTCATAGAACATTCTATGATCATGAGAATTGGACAGATTCTGTCATACTAATAAGGTTCCTAGAATGTTATTTATAATATTCTTAGGAGCTCCCAGTATCTTCTGAAAATGTTCCACGAACATTCAATGAATCTTCTCAAAATGTTCATACATATACTCATTATAAGATTGAGTTTTTTAAAAAGATATACAGGGTGTTTCGCATAAGAAACGACAGAGAGCAGGGGCATGTAGGGGAACCTAAAATATGGTGATTTAACGCAACTTAACCCTATTCTAAGATGCATCCCTGAGAGGTTATAGGCCTTCAAAATGGGGTTTTAAATTTCGAAAAAAAATCAATATCTCAGTAATACTTCAACTTAGAAAAACCAAATTTGGTACACGTTTTGGGTTACCAAGAGCATTAATCGTTAGTGAGTAGAGTTCAATTCAAGCATTTCATGGGTCGAATAGTGGTGATGCACCCATAAAATGTGCCAGAATTTTTTAACCTATTGGCGGATCTAAAAAATTATTATTTCATTTTATGTGGAAGTAAATTATAAAACTTTTTTAATCTTGTTATTTTTCAAAAAACGTTTGTCGTTTTCAAGAAAAACCCGAGTAACTAAAGACACATATATTATCAATGTTACTTAAAATCACCAAAAATTCAATAGATGCCTGTGAAATTATCATGTTGAAGAATTTCTATAACTTATCGATAGCAGTTTTTTTATTTCTGTTTGAGTTGTCTGTTTTCTAATAAAATATACTTATTCACACTTTTTTACTGATTGTCAAATTTGACCTATACATAAGTTTATTGGCAAATATTTATTTTTTGATGATTTTTAGTAAGATTGATGTTTCTTTACTTATTCGTGTTTTTCTTGAAAACAATAAAGTTGTTGAAAATAACAGGAGTAACAAAGTTATAGGGTTAAATTCTTCATAATATGAAATATTTTCTTAAATCCACCAATCTGTTAAAAAATTGTGACATTTTAAGGGTACATCGCCCCTAATCTACCCTTTCAAATGCCTTAATGGAACTCTACTTACCATTGATTAATGCTCTTGTTTCACTCAAAACGGGTACTAAATTTGGTTTTCCAAATTGAAGTATTACAGAGATTTTTTTTTTTCGAAATTTGAAACCCCACTTTGAAGGCCTATAAAATCTCAGGGCTGCAACTTAATATAGGGGTAAATTGCGTTAAATTACCATATTTTACATTTACCTACATGCCCCTGCCCTGTGTCGGTTCTTATGCAAAACACCCTATATACATTTTTGAATGATACAGAAATTAAGAAAATGAAAAGATATGAAGTATTGGATTTATCTTCAAAATGTACTGATTTTCCACCATTTAACTGGCCTTTTATATATTTTCGTATAAGCAAGCCCAACAGGCTAGAACTTGAACTTTAATCACTTACCCTTGTGTACGTTACCATATTGTTCCAGTGGCTACACACACCTGTAACTCAAGTTCAGATACGTAATAAGTCAACAATTCGAGTATTGCACATTTATTCAGATTAACTCTACTCTGGAAAGCGTTGCACTATTTAGTATAAGGTTAGGTACAGTTTCCTGGTTGCGCTTTTGACTGAATAACATATTTCTCTGCTGAGAATTTGTAACCTGTGTGTGTATCTTGTCCATTGTTTTATATATGTTATTGTTTCTTGGAATAATTGTGCTGTGGTGTGTCTGTTTTTACCTCTGCAGAAAATAAATATATCATCAGCATATAAAAGATGTTTGACAGGTTTCACTATTTTGCTTCCAATGTCGTTAATAGCTATCTGGAAAAGGGTTGGGCTTAAAACTAACTCCTGTGGCACCCCGTTTCTTTGTGAATAGCTATTAGAAAAAGTGCCATTTGCTCTTACTTTGTATGTTCGTCTTTTTAGGAAGTTACCTATAAAGTTCAGAATTTTACCATTTAATTTCCAATCAATTAGTCTTTGTATTATAAGGTGCCTCGATGTTGTGTCAAACGCCTTTTCTATATCGAAAAATATGGCTATTTGTTCCTGTCTCGTTAGAAAGACATTCTCTATTTCATTTTGCAGAAGAACTAGATTATCTATGGTATATTGACCTGCTCTGAACCCTGCGTGATATTCTGATAGTAACTTGTGTTGATTTAGGTGCCACATTAGACTGTCGTTTATGATTTTTTTCCAGGATTTTGCAGAATGCACATGTTAGCGATATTGGTATGTATAACAGTGGATCGTTTTTGATTTTCCGTGTTTATTACGGATCGGCATTATTATAGATTGAAGCCACTGGTCTGGGAACACATCCTGTGGCCATATGTAGTTGTACAGCCGGGGTAAGTACTCTCAGGAGAGGTTTGAGAGATGTTTGGCCTATTTTGACAAAAAAATCAGGGTTTTATATTTTGATATAATTTAAGTATAACGTTCCTATCATATGTGTAACAAGAAAATACTACTCTGTTTATCGTTGTAACTTTCATTTTTTTGTAAATTCGATTTGAACTTTTTTTAGAAAATAAAAATTCAAGTTTGGAACGCAAAAAGTATTTACAGTAAATTGTGAAAATTTCAAGTTGGACATGATGTTAATTTGTTTTGGCAATCGACTGGTAGAAAGCTTGTGATCCTATCTAGAACAGAAATTGCGTTATCGACGATCAAAATGAATGCTATATTTTTAGTGAATTTTTATTAAAAAATTTCACTAATAGAGAGGTATCGATGGTGAGACTTTGCAAAAATTCTTTCAAATGAGCGCGAATTAGGACCCCTAGAACCCATATCCGGGGTCAGTTTGAATTTTTATATGCTTATATATATATATATATATATATATATATATATATATATATATATATATATATATATATATATATATATATATATAAATATATATATATATATATATATATATATATATATATATATATATATATATATATATATATATATATATATATATATATATATATATATATATGTATCCGTCTGATAACTCAAAAAATAATTCACCGATTTAGATGAAACTCGGCAAGTGCCTTTCTTTTATTAATGGCTTGGATGAGTTCGTTGGCCAGGAAAATCGGACGGGGTTTTCCGGGAAAATTTTGAGTTTTCTTTCAAAAAAAAAATTTTTTTTCCGAAAATTTCGATAAAATTTGGTCTACATATTGCTTTAGGAAATACCTAACTATGTGCCAAAATTCAGCTTTCTAGGGTTACAGAAAATTGAGCTATTCAAATTTGAAACATGTTTAAATCATAAGTATGTGGTTGCTGTTGGTTAGTCAATGCTTTTCTTATTGACTCATGAGATTCATTCATCAACCTTCCATTGACTTCTGCTTCTGCCGCTGTTACAGTCCTTTTATTTAGATCTAGAGTTGTAACCACTCATACAAACAGTGTTTTTTAACCACGTGGCTGGGCGACTGACCGAATTCATTCCCAGTTGCTGTTGATTTACTCATATTCTCTTAATATGTTTGAAGATGTGGTGTCTACTTCATTCCAAGTCACTATTAACCGACTATTTATGAAATCAAATAAGTAAATTAAATCGATTGTCATAAAATATGTAGTGTATTAAGACAAGGGAAAAAGAAATAAAACATATATAACTGTGCACATTTTGATTATATTTTAGGGTGCTTGAGAGAGGTATTGTCACAGCATAATATCTTATTAAAGTTCATTTGTAAATAGGTTTAATTTTTATATATATATATATATATATATATATATATATATATATATATATATATATATATATATATATATATGATAACTCAAAAAATAATTAACCGATTTCGATGAAACTTGGCAAGTGCCTGTCTTTTATTAATGGCTTGGATGAGTTCGTTATCCAGAAAAATGAGACGGGGTTTTCCGGAAAAATGTTGAGTTTTCTTTCGAAACAATTTTTTTTCTCCGAAAGTAACAAAGCTGTTTCAATGAAATTTACTATATATGTTGCCTCAACCTTACTACGTACCAAAATTCAACTTTCTAAGTTTAGAGAAAATTGAGTTACTCAAATTTTAAATTTTCTTTCGAAAAAAATTTTTTTCTCCGAAAATTACAAAGTTATTTTAATGAAATTTTGTGGATATCTTGCCTTAGGAAAAACCTTACTACGTATTGAAATTAAACTCTCTAAGTTTATAGAAAATTGAGTTATTTAAATTTGAAGCATTTAATAAAAAATCACTACCATAACGCACTTGCTGCGTCCCGAGTTTTTTATTTCAACTGTAAGTGCGCGTATCTCGCTTAACGTTTGAGATAGAGGAGAACGGATTATTTTACTAAATTTGTCATTGCTATATATATATATATATATATATATATATATATATATATATATATATATATATATATATATATATATATATATATATATATATATATATATATATATATATATATGGTATAATTATTACTGAGACCGGGGGAAAAAACTTTTTTCGTCGAAATTTAAGAAACGTTTGAGATAGAGTAAAAAGAAAATTTTTAATTTCCGAAAATATATAGGGTGTAATTTTAATGAATTTTCTTTAAAAAAATCACTAATGAGGAGATCGCGACTTTTGAAATTTGAAACAATTTCTTCAAATGAGCTCTAATTAGGCCCCCTAGAACACATATCCGGGGTGAGTTTCAATTATATATATATATATATATATATATATATATATATATATATATATATATATATATATATATATATATATATATATATATATATATATATATTTATATATATATATATATATATATATATATATATATATATATATATGTATGTATGTATGTATGTATGTATGTATCACACCAATAACTCAAAAAATAAGGGGCCGATTTTGATTAAATTTGGTGAATACCTTCCTTTTGCAAGTGGCTTGGATAAGTTCGTTGGCCAAGAAAATCTGCCCAGTCCAAATAGATTAAACATTGCTTTGTTTTAATTAGACAGTCGGATTCCCCCGTCCGTGTTAGTTCTGAGCTGACTTTTAATGTATCTAATTTCGACCACGTTAATTATAATGCATGTTTGTAAGAAAATAAATTCGAGACGCAGTAAGTGCGTTATGGTAGCGAATCTTTGTAAAAACCTGCTCAGTCCAAATAGATTAAACAATGCTTTGTTTTAATTAGACAGTAGGATTCCCCCGGCCCGTGCCAGTTCTAAGCTGACATTTAATGTATCGAATTTCGACCACGTAATTATAATGCATGTTTGTAAGAAAAGAAATTCGGAGCGCAGCAAGTGCGTTATGGTAGCAAATTTTTATTAAAATCTGCTCAGTCCAAATAGATTAAACAATCCTTTGTTTTAATTAGATAGTCGGATACCCCGGTCCGTGCAAGTTCTGAGCTGACCTTTAATGTATCGAATTTCGACCACGTAATTATAATGCATGTTTGTAAGAAAATAAATTCGGGACGCAGCAAGTGCGTTATGGTGGCGAATTTTTATTAAATGCTTCAAATTTGATTAGCTCAAGTTGCTATTAACCTATAAGGTTCGTTGGCCAGGAAACTAGTTTTTTTTTCGGGAACATTTAAAGTTTATTTTTGAAACATTTTTGTACATCTTCAAACATAAAGTTATTTTAATGATATATGGTACATTGTTTCTGCTATATAGGTCATACTGATAACCAAATTTGATGCCTGCTTTCTTTTAAAAAACACATATTTGCTATTTAAAACACTTTTATGAAAATTCACTACCATAACGCACTTGCTGCGTCGACTTTTTATTTATTCAGAGAGGAGGAAAAAACTTTTTCCGTCAAAATTGGCTACGACTTAATGCCAATTTTATCGAAAAAAATCAAGGTTCCAGATTTTGGTAAAATTTTAATGTGACTTTCCTATTATTTATGTAACAAGAAAATACCTACTACTCTGTTTATCGGTTTAACGTTAATCTCATTGTAAATTCGATTTGAATATTCTTTTTAAAGTAAAAATTCAAGTTGGACCGCAAAAAATACTTACAGTAAAATGAAAATTTCAAGTTGGACATTATGTTAATTCGTTTATCGGCAATCGACTGGTAAAAAGCTTGTGATCCTACCTTGAACAGAATTGCGTTATCGACGATCAAAATGAACGCGAAATTTTTGCAATTGTAAGTACGCATACCTCGCCTAATGTTTGGGATAGAGGAAAACCGAACGTTTTATTAAATTTGTAATTGTCGAAAATATATAAGGTGTAATTTTTATTGAGATCGGAGGAAAAAACTTTTTTCGCCAAAATTGAATACTACTTTTGTATTTTGTCGAAAAAATCAAGGTTTCAGATTTTGATAAAAATTTTATGTAACGTTCCTATTATATGTGTAACAAGAAAATACTCCTCTGTTAATCTTTTTAACGTTCATTTTTTATAAATTCTATTTGAAGATTTTTTAAAAACTAAAAATTCAAGTTTCGACCCAAAAAAATACTTAAAGTAAACTGTGAAAATGTCAAGTTGGAATGTTAACTCGTTTATTGACAAGTTTTGTTTTATTGAATTTGTGATTCCCGAAAATATATACGGTGTAATTTTTATTGAGATCGGAGGAAAAAAACTTTTTTTTGCCAAAGTTGAATACGACTTGCATCTGTTCTTTAGAACCTCGGTGATTCAGAGGTGAGAACGTGTGCCTCTGAGCCGAAGGGTACTGGATTCGATCCCAGAGTTCTCCTTCCACTTTTTCAGTACAAACTGTAACATTAACATCAACCGAGGTTCTGGCATTGTATTTGAGCAAGTTGAATGTCTGCACGTTCCGCCCTTCGGAGGGGGCGTAAAGCCGTCGGTCCCGTGTCCATGCGATGTTGGGCACGTAAAAGATCTCTAACCTCCTTACAGAAAGGCAGGGGTTCGGCAAAATTTCCAGGATAGTGAGGTGAAACTGCTCCCTGACGTCGGTGATTGGCCATAGTCGCGAAATAGGCCGACGATAAAGAAACAAAGCACTGGTTAAGGAAATATGTTATCTAAATTTATTAGATAAATAATAACATAATAAAAAAATTAAATTTAAATGTTTCTACATACAGGACTGTTTATTAGTTAAAACTGAATGTGAACGATTGAAATTTTACAATATGTTTACAATTAGAACTTAATGATTTCATTAACCACAAAGACAAAGCAAACAGCTCACGTAATCGATCACTACATGACAACGCACACAAACTTTACAAGCAAACAGAGCGTGACACATACAGCTAAAGTTTCTTGGCAATCAATTTTATTCTAAAATATATAGCTTTGGATGTAGAAACGTTGTGATCACTGTTCAATTCACTTCCACTGGTTGACATTTTAGGAGTAAGGTTGTTGGAAAATACTGTTTCCTTTGTGTGTTTGTTGTTTATGTTTCACTGCAAATTATAAGTAATCAGCTTTCAGGCTTTTTTATGCTGTGGACTCTCTGAAGTATTGGGGAAGAATTCTCATAATGTGGGATTTTAATATTTCCAGGTATGCTGACTCAGTTTCTTTTATTGTAAGTAATCGCGGCGTAAATAAATGAAATAACTTCTGCCACATTTTTCAGATAAAACAGTATAACACTGTTAGAAACACCAATGAACAGACTCTTAACTTGGTACTAAGTTTCGAGACCTGGACGGTTAAAGCAGCTGAGGTTTTTTTTTTTTTTTTATGTCAACAACACACCACGAGGGCTTACAGCCTAAATACTATCGTACCGTGGGTGTTGACAAGGAGGAAAGAGGCAACTTGTTAATTCTGGACTTGAAGGTTTGGAGGTTCGGAGGAGAAGGAAAAACATGTGCCGGCAAGGAATTCCACAACTTGGAAGTCCTCGGGACAAGAGAGCGGGCATAACAAGATGTTCTATGTCTGGTGACCTGGACAGTAAAAGGGTGCATTCGCTCTGTTCCCCTGGTAGATCTGCTGGGGGCAGCAGGTGGGGGAATTATGGAGGAAAGCTCCTCTGAGCAGTGCCCGTGCAGATATCTATAAAAGAGAGAGAGGTCACCAACGGCACGTCGGTGGGCAAGGGATGGAAGCCTTTGGGTGAGGGTAGGGTCACCGATGAGACGTATAGCTCTCTTTTGAATGGAGTCCAGGATAGCGAGTGTAGAAGCGGCTGCTGCACCCCAGATGTGGGAGCAGTATTCGAGGTTTGGCCTTATTTGTGAAGTGTATAAGGTATAGAGATTAGTTGGTGAGAAGTATTTGCGAGCCCGGAGGAGGAAACCCAATTTCTTAGCAGCCGCTTCTGCAATTGATGTAACATGTTGGTGCCAATTAAGATTTCGATCCACAGAAATGCCAACAAGAGAAAAGGACTCATTACTTTGAATAACTTGGTTGTTCATTGTGATGGGTCTAGGGCTGCTGTATCTCTTGTGAGAAAGAAAGCAAGACTTAGTTTTGGTGGGGTTGAATTGTACAAGATTTCTACTTCCCCAGTCTAATATTTTTTGGAGGTCTACGGAGACAGAACCCTCCATGAGTCTGCGATCCTCATCTAATTGGGCTAAAGAGACAGGCTTAGAATATTGTATGTTTGAGTGGAGGGTGCTGTCGTCCGCCTAACTGTGAACTGGGTTGGATGTGCTAGAGAGGAGGTCATTGATGTGGAGAAGAAACAAAGTAGGGGCTAAAGCTGAACCTTGAGGAACTCCTGCATTAATTGGATACAGTTTAGAGGAATGGCCATCCACAACAACAGATATGCTCCTGTTGGAGAGGAAATTTGCTGTCCAGGTACAAAGTTTTGGTGGTAGGCCATAGGCCGGAAGTTTATTAAGCAGCGCTGCGTGCCAGACCTGGTCGAATGCTTTGGATATGTCTAGAGCAACAGTCTGGGATTCACCGTGTTGTTCCATAGACTTGTTCCAAGAATGGGTGACAAAGGAAAGGAGGTCGGCAGTCGATCTGCGCTGACGGAATCCATACTGCCTGTCGTGGATTAGACTGTGTTTTTCAAGGAATTTTAGTAGTTCGGTGTTTATATACTTTTCCATCACTTTAGAGATGACTGAAAGGAGAGAAATAGGCCTGTAGTTGCTAGGAAGCGCTTTGGATCCTTTCTTGGGGATGGGTTGTACTCGAGCAGTTTTCCAGTTACTAGGGAATATGCCTTTATTGTAAGATATCTGAAACAGACGAGTCAGGACAGGAGCAAGTTCTGGTCCGCATTTTTTGAGAACAATTGCTGGGATCTCGTCAAGGCCAGAGGCTTTCCTGGTATTAAGAGAAGAGAGCATCTTTCGTACCTTTTTAGTTTTGAAAATGATATCAGTCATTTTATGCGCGACGTTGGGGACTGTTGGTGGTTGAACATTTGGAGGTGGGTTGAGAGTAGAATTTCCGGCGAACAACGAAGCAAAAAGTTCAGCCTTGCCCAGGGCGGTAGAAACAATTTCATCACCGGAGACGAGAGGTGGGAACGTGCTCTTGCAGAAATTATTCCCAATAGACTTAGCAAGAGTCCAGAAGGGTTTGCCGCCGTTGGAGCTTGAGAGGACTTTGTTTTTGATGTGGTTATTAAACGAGTTTTTTGCCTCAGAAAGAATGCGGACATAGCGGTTTCTTGCGTCGTTGAATGCTTGACGATTTTCTTGACTGGGATTGTGTAGAAGCGTTTTGTGAGCTTTGACCTTTTCAAGTCTGGCCTTGTCACAGGATTTAGAGAACCAGGGCTTTTGAGTGGCTGAAGAGGTTTTCTGTGTACGTGGAATAAATAATTCCATGCCAGCTTGGATAATTTCGGTGACGTTTTCTGAGATATCAGAGGGGTCAGGATGAGAGAAGCAGACAGACGCCCATGGAAATGAGGAAAAGTAATCCCGCATTTCGTCCCAGTTTGCGGAGTTGTAGTGCCAAACGATACGTGGGTGTGATGACTGTGTGACCTCGGGTTGCATTGCACAGGAAGCAGTGACCATGCCGTGGTCTGAGCGACCAAGGGGGGCAGTGACTGATATCTTATAGCATTCAGGATTTGTAGTAAGAAGGAGATCCAAGGGATTTGAGCTGTGTGTTGGGATACGAGGAAAGTAAGTAGGTTGCTGAACCATATTGGCCAAAGAATTGCTGACTGCAAAGGCCTCCGCTGCTCTCCCTTGTGGATCGGTTTTTGAAGATCCTAGCCATTCCTTATTATGGACATTGAAGTCGCCAAGAATAGTGACCTCGGAGGAAGGATATTCAGAAATCAGTCGTTTTTTTCAGAAAGGTAGTCAAAGAGCTGGACAAAGTTGTTGTCAGAAGGTGACCGGTAAATGCAACAGATGAATTTAGTTGCAGCCCTGAGAGAGAGTTTTATCCATAGTATGTCTTTTCTTCCAGCTTCTAAATTGGGAAGTCTGGTGCAGGGTAGATTGCTACGGACGTATGCGCACACGCCTCCATGCAATCTAAAGGCAGTAAGAAGCTCATACCCCGGGAAATTAAGGTGATTAGTGGCTGTTTTGGCACTGATTTGGGTTTCGGTGAGGAAGAGGAGTTGGGGCCTGTTAGCCTGGAGGAAATGGTGGACGGAGTTCAGGTTAGAATTTAGGCCACATATATTCGAAAAGGATATGTTAAATCTTGATGTTGGCGCCCCCTGTACACCCCTCTCCCGGAGATCCGAATGGAGGGGTATTTTGCCTCCGGAATATTTTATACAAGGAGGTCAGGTCAGGTCAGGTTTGGGAGAATGAACATAATCCTGCACATTATATTCGACTTTCTAGTTTTCCCGCGGCAAAACGACGTGGAGAGATGGAAGAATGCTTCCTGCATCATATATAGCTTTCGTAGAGGTGATATGCCTTCTCTGTACAATGCCATTCTTGGCATTTCGTGGGACACTGTATAAGGTGAGTCTAATGTTAATGTGGCATTGGACAACTTTTATAGTGTAGGTACTTTACACCATATTTGAATTTTGAAATTAAACAGAAATTGACGTGTACATTTCTTTATTAGAAACACGCGTGATGTTTCAGCACATAACAATTATAGACCACTTCGCAGCCAGGTTAAGGAGGTTATGTGTCACTCTTATGCTGCCCTTGTCACTCGTATAGAGTCAGATTAACTCGAGTCCAAAAACATTCTGGTCATTTTTCAATTCTAAATCCAAGGCGAGTGCATTTCTTGATCATGTGCTGTGTAATGGTGAAATTTCTCAGAATATATTGGAAGTTAATCGAGAATTGTGCTTCGCATTAACCGAGGTGCACCAGATTTTCTTGTTTCAGATTGTAAACGTTTTACAGTCGCCACTCAAGCATATATGCCATCTGATTTTAAACCAATCCGTTTTTCCTGACGCGTGGAAAATTTCTAGAGGTGCTTCTATTATAAAAGAAGGCGACAAATGCAATATTACAAATTACCGCCAAGGATCCGTTCTAAGTGATTTCTGTAAAATATTTGAATGTCGCTTATCTAAGAAGATGTCTTACGTAGAAGGTAAAATGAGACAGACAATGAGAGGAGCATAGAATTTTTGACGAACAAGGAAGACTGAAAAAAAGTGCGGACTAGGAATATGGGCAACAAATGAACAAAGTTTTACAGCGACTCCTTGGTACAAATGGGCCCCAGAATATACGAATAAACACAGGAAACTAACACAAAAATCTGGGGTGAATGAACTACATGTTCGTGCCATCCACAGTGGTTTACACTCACTCACTCAAACTCAACCCAACTTAACTCAACTAAACAAGAAACTAAGAAACAGTGTGAAAAATATATTAACCCCAGTAGGCCCGCTAACAGAAAGACAGAAAGGACGATCGAAATGAAACAGATCATCGGAGTAACCAAGACATGAGGAATAACTCGACAGGAGACGAGAGAAGACAAGAGGTGAAAGATTGGAAACTAAAACTCCACTCAGCCTAGTGGTTCAGGTGGTTGAACAGAATAAATGAATTCACCCATCAAGAAACCCGTCCTAGAGGGGGATTTTCAAAAGGACCGCGGTTACACCCAGCTTTGCTATATTACCTGTATGTTATAATTATCAAGCACCACTAAAATATATATTGTAGGCCACAAAATTATGCCCCTTCTAGTCTTATAGTCTTATACTGCTGGCCCCAAGAAATGATGTACATATTAACGTTATTAATATACTCATTAAATGAATATCACAAAAAGTTTAAAAACATAAGCAAGATTTGATTTGATATTTTTCTTACTAATATGTGAATATGCAGAGAAAATTTTTGTTATAGTTTTTAAATAAAAAGTAGCACCTTCCTATTTATACATCTAACTTAACTGTTATTCGCAGGACTAGCATCCCGTCCTTCAACTACCAAACTTTCTCCACTCGACACCTTCTTGGACTTGTTAACTGCCAAAACTAGTGTAACAGAATTGGACCTGGGGTTATTAGTTGAGGCAGTTGAGACTTCAACAGAAAATATTCTGTAAAAGATGTATTTCTTATAATTTGCTTTTATATATAAATATAAATTTCAAGTCATCAATTACTACTTAAGCATACAAATTAAAAAACTGAACTGTAAGTAGACTTTCCTAAAACCCAGTTCGCTACAACCTCATTTTTAACACCCAACAATCGTTTCGTGAATAAAGTTAACTTCATCATAAACATTGAAATCCGATTTTTTTATACCTACCGGCTGAGAAAAAACACAAAAACGCCCTATATATATATATATATATATATATATATATATATATATATATATATATATATATATATATATATATATATATATATATATATATATATATATATATATATATATATTTATATATATATATATATATAGTATTTAGTTTTTGTGACGGTAATATTGTTATTTACTTAAAAAATTGTGGAAAAGCCGTCAGTTGCAAAACAAAAACTCTTTATTAAATGCCGAGCTTTGGGAAAAGTTTATTCGATTCTCAATGCTACAACATGGAAAGAAAAAAGTTTACAATTTACATAGGAAAAATATAAAGGTTTAAAATACTTTCATATAACGCCAGTTTTACTTTAACTAATTATGAAATAACAAACATGAAAAAAACCTTTTTGTAAATTTGACTGAAGTCGAAAAGTGTCAAACTGACATATGCAACTAACTATTTGAATTTGATTTTTGTTTTTGTCTAGGAAATATAAATAGTGGTAGTGATTTCTAAAATTATGATCTTTCTTTGAGTTTATTAAATTGTCGTTAAAAGTAATTTCAAATTCTTCTAGACACATTATTTTTTTACTTAAGGTTTCCCAGTGTAAAATATAAACATTACTAAAATTTATATTGTGGCCAGTGTCGAGATTATGTTTAGACAGGGCGCAAGTTCTTTTTTGTAAACGTATGTCACTTTTCTGCTGTGTTAATCTATTTTTAAGGACTCTGCTTATTTGGCAAATGTATTTTAAACTACAATTACCACATGGAATACAATATACCACTCCAGACACTGGAAATTTTATCCTTACTTTTGAGTTAACTGAAAATGTTATTAATTGTTTTTGAATATCGAAACGTTATTTTAAAATTGGTTTCATCTTTAAATAAAAATTTTAACCTGTTGGAAATACTCTTAATGTATAGTATTGATATGTAAAAAAAGTTAGATGTTTTCGATCTCGAAATTATATGAGTGTAATGTCTGTCAGATAAATTTGATACTGTTTGTAGAGTGTCTTGTATTGTAATGGTGATTGTTTGAACAATTGTATAAGAGTTTGTTAAGTCGTTTGGGAGGATAAGAGTTGTTAACAAAATATTTTCCTATGTTGTTGTTGTTGTTGTTGTTGTTGTTGTTGTAATTTGGTTTGGCCTCGGACCGTTAGCCACAGACTTTTTTTAAATTTATGTCTAGTGGTGTTTATGAGATCTATAAACAATAAATTTGCATCAAGCTATATCGCCAGCCAATTTTATTATCTTACACTATTTTTATACCTAATTAACTAATTTGTAATAATAAATTTACTTTGTATACTTTTTTTTTATATAATAATAAATTCAGTTTCTATACTTTTTTTTGTTTTGTTTTTTTTTTTTTTTCTTTTTTTTTGTAATAAATTGTTTGTATACCTTTTTTATTATTTTTTTTAATACATATCGTCGGCTTAGAATGAAAACCTCGTATCTCAAAAAAAATCTAAAATTATTTTATTGCATTATTGTATAGAAAACCTTGTATCTCATCTATTCGCAAGCCGTTATAAAATAATGACTTGCGTGCTGCCCTCTAGAGACGAAAATAGAAACCACGTATATCGCTAGGCAACTGAGTCAAGTGAGAAAACCACGTATAACTTGTGAACTTTTCTGCAGGTGTTTCAGTGATTTTTGAGGTGTTTTTTGCAGCTAAAGCATACAAGTAATATTACTAAGTAAGTATATTTATATTGGTTTGTCTTTCAGTTGTGATATTAGTTACCATTCCTTGTAATTGTACCACCAAAACATTAAGACTGAATGTGAAAACCTTGTATTTGAGGTTAGGTCCGACTGACTAAGAATGAAAACCTCTTAATTCAAATATACGTGGTATTCATACTTATCATGCGTGTGTTGATATTGGGGTATCTATATGCACCAATAGCCTTCAGCCTTGAATTACGAGGTTTTCTTTGCAAACGCCAATATAATAGCAAACGAAATATTTTAGTTGTTGATAAAATAAAACCTAATAAGCGATCTCGAGGCATGTATAACAGTTCAAAACCTATTATGTATGATTGATATCTTTTCAGAGAGCGAAATTATGAGTCAATTCAGTCGAACTAAATTGATATTAGAGTTGGCTTTGAACCAAGCATCACGTTCTAACAGAGATGTGAGAAAAAAAGGTAAGTGATGAATTATCATGGAACATAATGTTTAATGTAGGGGCACATGTTTTCTATGTAATACTATACTAGTACTTGATAGTAATTTATATTATTGGTAACAAAACGTTCTGTTTTTACTGAATTCATTCATTACAGATGGCGAAAAATTCATTGATATATCAGATACAAATCAAGCTACCTACATTGAAGATGTTACTTCCACTGAGGATTCCACTCTTCCTAAACATACAGATGACAACATAGTTCCAACCATATCTAATTACATTTTAGTTCCAAATGAAGATGACAACAGCTTTGTCTTGGAACCGAATGATGGTAACCCCGGCATTTTAACAGACCTAACCAACTGTATTATATTCGATGAAATCCCAGAACAGCCGAAAGCTGAAAGCAATTTCAAAGAAAATAGTTTATTGTCAACTTCGAACTCAAACTTAGTTGCAAACTACTTAGACCTAGATACTCTGCCTGTAGTTGATGTTGAAAACAGTGTGACTCTAATGGAAACTAATATTGCGAACGTAGGAGAAATTGACAGAGTGCCCGAAAGAGTTAATCATGAAGATGAGGATTACATACCCTCGGGAGATGAAAGTGATGTGCCTGAAGACCATACTTATAGCAAGGAAATTTCCTCCCAACGTAAAAGAGCTAAAAGAGGAAAAGGCAACAAAGAATCGTGGATCGCAAATGATAATAAACTAAAGAGGTCTCAAGGACTAGAGTATTTTGGTAGACGTAAAACTGAAGCAGGTAAAGCTGTTTTCGATGTGAAGAGGCCAAAAAAAATCATGAAGAGCCGTTGTTCATGTGTGGAAAAAAACTTGAGAGGCTTTGGCTGTGCAGAGATTGTTGACAGTATGAGAGAGAAGATCTTCAAACAATTTTATAGGTTGAACCATGGTGAGAAACAAGTTTTCATAAACGGCTTAGTTGACAAGAGACCTGTGGCACAGCGAACAGTTGAAGCTGCAGGAGCTTCACGGCGCCATTATTCTTTTGTCTACTATTTGAAACCGGATGAAGCTGGCGAGCGTGTTAAAGTATGCAAAAGGATGTTCCTATCTACACTCAGCATTGGAGAGTGGGCGGTACATGATTGGGTATCAAAGTTACCAGAACAAAATGATTCTGAAAACAATGCACAGAACGCAAGAACACATAAAAAAAGCAATGGAAAAGAAGTCTCACCAAGGAGACCTCAGACCGACAGAGTTAGAAAACTTTTATCAGATTTTTTTGAAAGCCTGCCTAAGCTTGAATCTCATTATTGTCGGAAGAGTTCAACAAAACTTTATCTTGAGCCTAGGTGGCAATCAAAGGCAGAACTGTTCCGGCTATATAAAGATTTCTGTAAATCTCTAAACAAAGATAACCCTGTAACATCCATTTTTACTTTCTACTCTGTTTTTGATGAGTTCAACTTAGCATTGTTTAGCCCCAAAAAAGACCAGTGCGACACTTGCTGTGCTTATAAAAGCGGAAATGTATCAGAAGAAGAATTTAAAGAGCACATTAGAAGAAAAGATGAGGCAAGAAAGCAAAAAGAGAGCGATAAGACTAGCGATGACAATAATACATCAGTATTCACAATGGACTTACAGGCCGTTTTACTTTGCCCATCCCTAAAAGCGTCGGCGCTATACTATCGCACTAAACTAAAAGTGCACAACTTTACTTTGTATGATCTGAAAACAGGGGCTGGCTACTGTTATTTGTGGGACGAAACTGAGGGGGAACTGAATGCTGATGAATTCGCAAGCATTCTGTATAACTTTATTATAAATGAGGTGGAGAATGGTAACAATATTATTATATATAGTGACGGTTGTACATACCAAAACCGGAACACTATCATGGCTAACACACTTCTTCTGATTTCAAAGAAATTAGGTATCGTTATTACTCAAAAATTTTTAGAAAAGGGACACACCCAGATGGAGTGTGACGCTATGCATAGTTGCATTGAAAGAAAAATAAAAAATCGTGAGATTTATTCTCCAGTTGCCTACATTGAAGCTTGCAGAACAGCAAGAATTCATCCAGCACCATTCAAAGTGCAATATCTAGAACATACTTTTTTCAAGAAATTCAGTGATTTGAAATTCGTAACATCCATCAGACCTGGACAAAAGAAAGGTGACCCAGTTGTAACTAATCTCAAATGTATAAAATATACACCTGATGGAAATATTCAGGTAAAATTAGACTTCAACGAAGATTTTTCAAATCTCCCTAGAAGGTTGAAAAATATATCAAGTGAGACTACAGTCAGATGCTTATATGAAAACAAAATTCCACTCCAAGCAGTCAAATTTAAGCATCTACAGGAAATGAAATCCGTGCTTCCACGACAAGTTCACAGCTACTATGATGCATTACCTCACATGTCAAACGCTGAAAACAAATTATGTGACAAAGGAACTTGTTGTTGCATCAGTCCAGTAAATGTAAAGATTTAAGGTAAAATGTAAATCAAAGAAATTTTTTATTTTCTAATAAAACACTTTTTCTGATCTCAGTCTTGGCTTTTATTGTATCCTATCCTATGCTTGAACTGATTAAATTTAAAATGACTATGAAATTATATTGAAATCATACACTATACAATAATAATCTGCCATTATATTTTGATATTCATCATGATAAACCAGATTTTTTTTTAAAAACATCAAATAAACAAAGTTTTGTATTAATTGAAACACATTGAACACTTGTGCAACAACTTTTGAGCCTTGCAAATATTTTGTCAACCTCGGTAGATATTACATGATGAAATGAAACTTGAAAATTAATTAGTTAAATTAATAAAATCAATCAATGTAGTTCTGATCAATTTCATTATAAAGATGAAAACCTCGTATGTCCTTTCGGACCACTAGAAGTTAAACCACGTATATCAACGTTAAATATGAAAAGCACTTATATCTTGTAATCACAAATTGTAAAACCACGTAAATCGATTTTCAATATGACAAGAAAAGGCAAACTTCTGTTAAGCACATGAATAATCAGAAAATGAATAATATTAAGTCATGTGTACTTCAAATTATTCAAATCTTACTTAATATTTCCCAAAATCACTTTTTTTCGCCTCCTGTAAAATTTGCATTTTCTGAGATACGAGTTTTTCTTTCTAAGGCGACGATATATATATTTTTTTTTTTTTTTTTTTTTTTTTTTTTTTCCAAGTATTGTGAATTTTCCTATGTAAATTGTAAACTTTTTTCTTTCCGTGTTGTAGCCTCGAGAATGAAATAAACTTTTCTGAAAGCTCGGCATTTAGTAAAGAGTTTTTATTTTGCAACTGACCCCCAATTTTTTAAAGTATATATATTGTTATAGTTAAGATGTTTTGATAACGAATAGCCCCACGTTTAGGGCGCTAATTGTAATAGAGTTGGTTATTTAGGGGTTTTATTACTGTATTTATTTACAGTAAATTAGAAATTATTTTATTCTTGATGAGATAGTGATTATATATGGTTTTTGATACTTATTGTATATAGAATTTTGTTGTATGTTAATTTGTCAATTTAATAAACAAGTTTTGCTTTACTACCCCAAGTTTATGGGTGTCAATTATTAATAAACGAAAAAAAATTTTTTTTATGTTGATAAATGTTTTGTAATGTAATATTTGTGTGTAATAAGTAAATATATGAAAATTTGTGATGGTCGTATTATTTGTGGTATTTGATACACCAAGAAAAACGTACCATTTATTCATATACTGGTATATTTACCTGTTCCTTTCCTTGTTGTTGTTGTTGCCACGGCTAGCTATTAAATGATTGAAAGAGCAAAACGACACTATCTGAGGGATTTCTAATAGGTTCAGGTCCTTTCATTACCTATGTAACTATAAATTGCTGTGACATTTATTGAACCTTGTTTTTTTACACTCTGCCCTAGTATATATACCAAATAATCAAAAATAAAACCCTAATTTTTCCTCTCTTAACAAAATAAGAATATAACTTTATTGAATACTAAATAAAGGTGACAAAATATTGTTAAAATATGTATAAATTACTCTACAAAATAGTTTGTCTTAAATTTTAATAGCCCCACAAATTTTTTAGGCCAATATATTATTTAAAGCTTTGTATTTAATTTTTCTAATTTAAAATTTTATTGACCAATAAACCTTTTTTTATATGAAAGGTATTGCAATACGTTTTATTCAGTTTTACTTTTATAGAACTAAGGCTAGGCAACTCCTCTTGACTGTCTTGTAATCTGGGTTGTATACCCGCTGAATCACTGAATTTATGCAGAACTATATGGTCGTGCCTCCAGTAGTGGCTCTTTTAACTATTATTGTAAACAAATATAAAGGATGTCGACTTTACTGTTTTTGTAGTAGTTAAAATTTAAATAAGTTGGCTTTATATTTAAAATTTATCCACTTGAATGTAGCTTTACTGCTGTGTATCTATTTATCAGTTATTACTTTACTCGAAAAAACGTAAGTATTTCAATATTGATTTTTGAAAGAAACTCACTCTTTGATATTCCTGTAGGGGCTGACTATCCAATAGGACACCTGTATATTATTTAAAATTCTGAAAGAAAATTAAATTTCCTCCAAGTTGATGTACTATAGGGGTATACCTAACTCGTCAAGTTTTAGAAATAATCGCAATAATTATTTAAAAAACACATTATCTTCACATAATTTGTATTAGATGGTCATAGAACGCCATGTGATTTGACAATTGCTTAATTGTTTACTGTGTTTGACAGACGCCGACGTTTTAAGATTCATTTGCGATTTTACACTTACTATTTTTTTGAAAACAAGTTAAGATGGAGTGAAATAATTACTCAAATGAAGTTTTGATGACACTATTTATTCTTCATAGACCATGTGACATTTGTTGCAAGAACATGTAGGAAATTCAATTAAATGTATCCTGAATTGCAACCAATGAACGAAAGAAAGTTAATGCGAATACAAGATAAATTTATCAATTATTATTTAGTATTAAATTCTAAACATTTTACAGTAAATTCTCAAAATATCCCCCATTGACTTCTAAGCCCTTCATAATCCGGCGATGTACACCATCCATTGTCGCTTTATGTATTTCATTAGCATCTAGTTGGTTGTTTTCACCGGTGTCTGGTATACCTTCTGTTTTAAATTACCCCAAAGGTAGAAATCGAGGGATGTAAGGCCGGGGGACCTTGCAGGCACTCCCGCATGGACCCAAACGGACCCAAACTCCTAAACCAATGGTCATCAAATATCCGAAACAGCTCACGTGCTACCTCTTGTGTGCAATCTGCGGGTGCTGCATCCAACTGGAACCAAGTTGTACGGACATCTTCTAATGTTAAATTTTCCAAAAAAATTTGATACTGCTGTCCTCAGAATGTGGAGGTATTAATTGATATTGAATGGCTCATCGTAAATGAAAAATCTTATTTGGTTGTCTTTTAAGAGGCAAAAAACATTAAAACCGATTTTTTCTTGAAAGCCCCTCTGCTTGACAATGCGTGGATTTTGATCGGCCCAAAAATGTAGATTTCTTCTATTGATAATGCCTTCTCTCGAAAACTTGGCTTCATCTTTCCATATTATTTTTCTCAAGAAGTTAGGATCCTCTTAAATGCGTATTAGGAGTGTCTCACAATGTTGAATGCGACGTTGGTAATCATCTGGTTACAGGTGTTGAAATGTTATACATTTAAAAGGATGCATGTTATAATTGGTCAGAATCTCTTGCACCGCATAATAAGTTACGCCTAAATCTTATGCTGCACTTTGGATGGAAGCTTGTTGATATGCGTGGAAATATGCTAAAACGTTCACAATATTTTATTCATTCGACGTTACAGGCGTTGGCAAACTTAGAGTTGTCCTAAGTATAGAACCATAATTGATAAAATTATCTTGTATTCGCATAAACTTTATTTCGTTCATTTGTTGCAATTCAGGATACATTTAATTGAATTTCCTACATGTCCTTGCTACAATTTTGTAACATTGTTCATGGAGAATAAATAATAGTGTCATCAAAACTTCATTTGAGTAATTATTTCACTCCATCTTAACTTGTTTTGAAATAAATAGTAAGTGGAAAATCGCAAATGAATCTTAAAACTTCGGCGTCTGTCAAACACAGTAAACAATTAAGCAATTGTCAAATCACATGGCGTTCCATGACCAACTAATACAAATTATGTGAAGATAATGTGTTTTTTAAATAATTATTGCGATTATTTCGAAAACTTGACGAGTTAGGTATACCACTATGATACATCAACTTGGAGGAAATTTAATTGCCCTTCAGAATTTTAAATAATATACAGGGTGTCATTTTTAAAAAAATAAAGTTTTGGCCTTTTAGAGTGTCAGGTTAAAATCATCAATTTTAAACCGCCCTGTATAACATGAAATAAATTTATTTAGGTAGCTAATAAATACAAGGCTTTTGCAAACTGTTCCCAAAATTTCAGCCTTCTATGGGTTTAAATAGCAACTAAATTAAAATTTTAGTGGGGGTCATTTTTCTGAGAAAAAATTCTAATAAGTAATATTTCAAAAACCGGTGTAGATAGGTATAAGTAGCTATTAAGAAAAAAGTATCATAAATAAATTGCAATTCTAAAAATAAAATAATATGCAGGATGTCCCATTAAAAATAAGAAAGTTGTTACTACTTTTGATTAAAAGCGGCAACACCGCCAAAATGAAAATATCTTAGAAAGACAGGTTGTGCTTATTTATGGCAGTATCCAAATTTTCGGATTAATCCTATATCTCGTTTTCCATAAACGTCTACAGGGTCATTGATAGTCGATGGTAGGCTATAGGCTATATATATATATATATATATATATATATATATATATATATATATATATATATATATATATATATATATATATATATATTGTAATATCCCCTGGGGTCAAATTAAATTTTTCAAACAATCACAAAACAACAATGCAACTAGAATGGCAACATGGCATGATATTTTGAATGCATCATTTACACACTGTATTTTAAAGAAAAGTATTTTAGTCTGTTTTGCAATGTTAACTAATATGCAATTAAATCACTCACCACACTAAATCACTACATGTGAAATAGGACCACTTACCTTTGCATTAAATACTTCTGTATCTTTCTTTTCTCCTCTTTATTGCTAAAGGTAATCAAATCTTATGGGTTACTACAATAGTTCACTGGACCCTGATCGTCTATAGTGGAGCCCTGTCTTGTATAATAATAACTGGGTGTCGGAAACATTGAAAGAAAACACAATTGTTCCAAAACACTATTTTATTCAACAACGCTTGGAGTCTTACAGGTGTAATGGCATTGAATTGAGGACAGACAGATTGGCGCCTATCCCGACAGATGGGCAAATGACTGCATTAGGGAAAGAGAACAGCTGGAGGCTCTGCACTAGATACGTTAACATGATTTCGCCTTGAGGGGTGAGTGACCTAGCCGTGCATTCCATCGGTCGCTGCACAGTCAGATAACACAGGGGCGTACGAAATAAAATTGTATGTTCACATTTGGGCTGAGTTATTTGTGGGTGCATAGTTTCATGATTCACATTATTCTCTCTATGCCTACGCGCAGCAACGTCGGGTGGAAATACCACACCAGGCCCTGTCTGACGCTTCTGATCCGTTCCCCTACGTCTCATGCACAAGTTCAGTCAACAGTGAATGAAGTGTTACGCATTTAAGCTGGCTTCTCTGCTTTTATTATGCCGAGGTTTATGTTTTTCGCGGGCCTTTATGGCCATGGCCTGAATCACAGGTCTTAAATGTTTCGGGTGTCGGCAGTTCAAGAAGCAGAACGTTCACCCAAATGCCACTTGCCTAGAGCATATTTACCTTCGAACTGTGCGAGAAGCGGAGGGCGTTATTTCCTAACTGACGGAACACGACAATTTAGGGCCATGTCCGTACCTCGAATGAAACAGGTAATTTAAAAGTTCAAATTAATCACTGGCCTTTCAGCTACTTCAGTTCTTAATGTCATTCTTCAAGCAGAGCATACACAAGTGTAGCTGCCTGCGGGGGGTTGCAAATTTCAGTTGTGAGTTTCTAGCACATGTGGATAAGTATTCCTGGTTTCAGGTTCCAGGTGCAGAGGTTATGTTAATTAGCTAAATATCTCTGGTTTTCAAGTTTTACTTTCAGATTAGGTTACATTATGCTATTTCGGGTTTTCAGGTTTTAGGCCTGCCAAAATCACATTATTTAAAATAAAAAACCGTCGGGCGCAAAATTACGTTAATTAGGGCAAATTGTCTGTCCTCAAATCGTAAGTATGGTGCCAGCAAACATGTCAGGCACATACGGGAAAGAAATACAACTTTAGAACTAGGATAAGTATCTTAATTCACCTTGTGAGACTTAAAACGCCACCCACACTCAAATGTGGTCGGCACATACCAGAAGATACACATGTCTTAAACAGGAAGGAGTATTGCTAATCGAATTCATGGAATGCTTACACACTAAATTACAGTGCATACCCATTTCAGGGATCCCTACCTACAGATTCCCTACATATTTAAAACAGAATTGAAATACTTAGTTTTACGGGCTTTGCGATTGTTTAATCAAAAGGAGGCGGGCAATGCAAGTTACTTGTAAAGGTACACTCACCGTTTTCAGTATTAACCTCCATCTCGTCTTTTTTTTGCTGGTGCTTGCTAGTCTGCCGACCTATCAGATGCCTGAAGCAGCCCTGCGAGGCTTACTATCTCTGGTCCAACTTACGGAACAAGTCTAAGTCGGGGCCGAGAGGAGCGGATACGGTGGGCGGCCTTTAGGAGGACGGTCTGGTGCTTAAATGGTGTCACACCAGCCGCAATAATCGTTGGCGCGGGCCGAGGCGTTGGAGCAGAGGCTTGAATGAATCGATAATCAACCCTGCGAGATGCCTGTCTGGCAAGATTCCTTGTTAGGGCAAATCGGCTCGCGTAACCGCTCCCACCTCGGAAATACTCGTTTTGTGAGAGTTGCAAAATGACAGGGACTTAGGTATTGCAGCTGTCAGCACCCCGTATGCGCCAGTATGGTTAGCACGAATCTAAGCTGCCATCTCGCACTTGCTTAGGCAGTTTCAACCTATATGGCGGCAGTGATTGCGAATAGACAAGGCTAAATTGGTTTTTACAGAGGAACACCCTGTATGAGATAGTGCAGTCGACACGAATTGAAACTGGCGCCAGCCACTTGCTCTAGGATATTTCAAACTGTTTGGGGGCGGCAGTGATTGCCAACAGACCAGACTAAATGAGTTTTACAAAGGAACACCCTGTATGAGCTAGTGCAGTCGACACGTATTGAAACTGGCGCCAGCCACTTGCTCTAGGATATTTCAAACTGTTTGGGGGCGGCAGTGATTGCCAATAGACAAGACTAAATGGGTTTTACAGAGGAACAGCCTGTATAAGCTAGTGCAGTCGAGACGTATTGAAACTGGCGCCAGCTACTTGCTCTAGGATACTCCAAACTGTATGGAGGAGGCGGTGATAAAGTTAAGACCGTTCTGAAAGCCAGATCCAGTCTGTCTCCCGTGTGCAAACACAAGTCCTTTTATATGAGATCCGTTCCCCTGTATGCGTGGGAACATCAAGAACTGACAGTCATTACGGTTGAAAAGATCCAAGTTGCGTATACAATTATCGACTTTGTTACTGCCTACGTTACCTACAGCATATTACTCTAGTCTTGTATAAAAAACTGTCTTGATACTCACATACATTGTTATGCGTCTTCTTATAGTTAAAACTAAATTTTAATACACATATTCCATGTACGATAACCATTTCGCGAGTGTACCTGGTTGCGAATGCCCACTGGTTTTCATAGTTATTAACAATACACAAAAACATCATTTGACATCATTTGTCTCATTCCCTCTACTTACTAATAGCATAAGAATGATTATATGTTTAGATAGCCAAATTACAATCATACACCCACACGCCACGAAAGTATGTCAATCTACACATACACCTGGCAGTGTAGCACTCGCAAAATCTTAATAAATGATTAACTGGCCACTCTTAAAATATTACCTTATTGTGTAAATTTCCTGAAAATGCCCACAAAGTGTTACAGAACTAAATATGGCCCATGTTGCAGAAATAATACGTGCCTTATACTAATGGGGTATCTGAACAACCATAAGGGGTGCCGCTTCGGTTCGCATAAATATAACAAAACGACTAAACTTTATCCTAATGACGTATGTGTTTAATAAATTATCAGTGTCTCACTTCGCTTTTTTCTTAAAAATTACATGATACATTTTGAGTGAGTAGTTACAATATCTCACCTCGATCATCATGCTAAAAATACAAGGGTAAATGGAAGAAGTTTACTAGACGTGGGAGGCTATACTTCTTACAAAAATATATTTATAATTTCAACACAACCAAACCACATAGTTCCTAGCCGACTGTTACCGAATATTTGCATAAAACATTGGCAATTTATACATAATAAGCAAGAATTGTTCCAATTACACTGTTTCTTTGTTTTGTTGTGTAAACAGGGACAGGTCGGCGCCAGATGGGCCTCTTTAGCGTTTCTCACGGTATTCTTTACTCTCGAGCAGCTATCATCATCTCCAATTGCCCTTTAGATACTTGACACTTGTCACCCTATGTAGAGAAGATCGCAGAGTCCTCAAGATGCAGACACATTAAGCGACACTTTACGTCCCATCTGGTGTCACCGAAAATTAACTTCTCATCAAAGAGCATGGGAAATGTCTGTATTAAACTACACAGATACGCCTGTGTCTTTACCTCAGGACGGGATACAGAAATATCGAAGTACTAATATTTCATTGCGAAATAATTTTAACTTGCCGAGCTTCCAACAGGAAATAATCAACATGGACGGTTTTCCAACTGCACCCTTCATAAAAGCACCGTAATCAGCAATTTTGACAGCTAGATAACTCCAACACAAACGATTTGTAAAAAACAAACAAAAAACAATGCCAGTATACCAGGATATCTCAATATATATATATATATATATATATATATATATATATATATATATATATATATATATATATATATATATATATATATATATATATATATATATATATATATATATATATAGTCACATTTATCTATGAGAATTAAGTTTATGGACTTTGTTACGTCTATGGTCGGTTGTAGTGTGTTGGTAACAGCGAACACTCTGCAATGATATTTCTAGAAGGGACCAGAAGTGACAGGTGTAGTACAGTGTAGAAGATCTAGAATCTCTATGGACATTATAAATAGGCGAGCGGTACACAGAGTAAGTTAGTTCAGTATTCAATTAGCATGTGGTGCAGAGTAAGTGATCATAGAGTATTAAGCGAGTCAGCAGTAAGTGTTGGTGTATAAGAAGCGATCATAGAAGGCGGATAGTGGAATGCAGTGCATTGCATCTCTGCCGAAAACAAAGAGGGATTGAATCTCGAAGTGTGTAGGAGGACAGTGGTGCAACCCGTTAACCGATGGGACCCGCAGAGGTTAATGCAGGACCAAAAAGAAGACCCTGATATCCAACCAATCTACAGATGGAAGGAGACTTACCACGAAAGACCCACTTGGTCCGAAGTTAGTAATAAAAGCGTTGCCACCAAAAGTTACTGGGCCCAGTGGGACTATTTAAATCGAAGGTGACCTTCTGGTCAGGAATTGGGAGTCAGTGCACATTGAAGCAAATAATCCTTTCGCGGCCAATAGTTAGGGAGGGATGGGAGGAGATCCATGGCCGGGCAGCTAGAGGCCATTTAGGGGTAAAGAAAACTTTGGAAAAGGTCAAAGAACGTTTTTATTCGTTAAGATGTAAAGCTGATGTGGAAGAATGGTGCAAAACCTGTCAACAGTGTGCATCCAGTAAGGAGCCTAAATAAAAAACCAGCGGCCGAATGAAGCAGTACAACGTGGGAGCCCCTTTCGAAAGAATTGCAATCGACATAGCTGGTCCTTTCCCTAGAACAGACGCAGGAAATCGCTATATGCTTGTAGCCATGGATTATTTTAGCAAGTGGCCAGAAGTGTTTGCGGTCCCGAATCAAAAGGCCACCACCGTTGCTGAAGTATTGGGGAATGAGTTTTTCTGCAGATTTGGCGCACCACTAGAGCTCCATTCTGACGAAGGACGCAACTTCGAGTCGGCTGTATTTCAGAAGATTTGTAAGCTTATGGGAATCAGGAAAACGACAACTACACCCATGCACCCTCAATCTGACGGAATGGTGGAAAGATTCAATGCTACTTTGAAGTCCCACTTAAGAATATTTGTCAATGAACACCAAACGGATTGAGACAGGCACATTCCACTATTCTTACTGACATACCGCTCGGCTGTATATGAGACTACCGGACATACCCCAGCCAGCGTGGTTTTTTGGGCGAGAGATAAGACTTCCTCCTGATCTCATATTTGGAAAACCCTCGATCACATGCTCCACATTCAACTGATGAATACATCAAAGATTTGGAAAGAAGAATAGAAGCCACCCACTCTGCTGTCAGAATGCATATACGAGTAGAAAGCGACCGCATGAAGACCCGTTTTGACGTGCGAGCTAATTCAGCTGGTTTTAAAGAAGGAGATCGTGTGTGGTTCTACAATCCAGTACGACGCAAGGGACGGTCACCGAAACTACAGAAATTATAGGTGGTCAAAAGGATGAATGACGTCGTCTATCGAATTCAGATGAGCCCGAAGAGCAAGATGAAGGTGGTCCATATGCACAGACTTACGCCATACCAAGAAATGTCAGAATTCGACTGGGACGATCGAATATAAGAGGGGGCAGTGTCACATTTGTCTATGAGAATTAAGTTTATGGACTTTGTTACGCCTATCGTCGGTTGTGGTGTGTTGGTAACAGCGAACACTCTGCAATGATATTTCTGGAAGGGACCAGAAGTGGCAGGTGTAGAACGGTGTAGAAGGTCTAAAATCTCTATGGACAGTATACATGGGAGGGCGGTACACAGAGTCAGTTAGTTCAGTATTGAATTAGTGTGGTGCAGAGTAAGTGATCATAGAGTATTTACCGAGTCAGCAGTAAGTGTTGGTGTATAAGAAGCGATCATAGAAGGCGGATATTGGAATATAGCTCTATGGACATTTAGTAATAGAGAGAAATATTTTAGTTGATGTGCTTATGGTGTTGGAAAATTGTTGGTGATAATAAATAGTAGTTTGAAAAGCTGTGTTTTGTTAGTCAACAAATCCAGGACCCCGTAGAACGTATATATATATATATATATATATATATATATATATATATATATATATATATATATATATATATATATATACTTTATTTGTTTGCTGTAAGGTTGTGATTTCTTATTGGTTTGCGCGGACTGCAGTTTCGAACCGTCCCGGTTCATCATCAGCACGCTACTGACTGTTATCGCTCCTGTCTGGTCTACGTCTGAGATTGTACGTGGCCCATGCGCCGTGAGGTTCTGTTGGTCGCTTTCCTGTTCTCTGATTGGTTGTACCTTCGGACTGTGTATCGATCTCCTGTCTTGATCACTGTGGTTTGTTAATTTGTCTGTTTGTATGGCCTTTATTAAGTTTTGTTTAAATTTTTGTACTTGGATTTGTTCTGGCAATAATTGTTTCTTATTGTTTGTTTGTTGAATGTAGTATTGTTTCCAGATTTCCATTTTTTTGTGGTTTTTAACATGCTTCATTAATTGTAATTGGGTGATGTCTGGTTTTTGGTGTTTTGTGTTGTGAATGTGTGTAGCTACGTTTGATTTGTATCTAAGTATGTGGATTTTATCTAATGCTGTTATATGTTCCTTGAATCTTGTTTTGTATTTATTTCGTTTATTATTTTGTTATTGGTTTTGTAGCTCATTTTTAAGTCATATTGTTTCAGTGTTTGTGTTATTTTTTTGATGTGGTGGTTATAATTGAATGTTGTGTATTTTGTGTTTGTTTCTGGTGTTTTGTTTTCGGTTGTGTTGATTTGTTTGTTTTTGATTTGTTTTACTAGCTTTTCTGTTGTTTTCTTGTTGTATCCATTTCTTTCTGCTATTTGTATTATGATGTTGTACTCATTTTCTCTTTCGTCGTTATGAAGTGGTACATTTAGCATTCTGTTTATTAAGTATCTGTATGCGGCCATTTTGTGTGTATGTGGATGTAGTGAGTGTTTGGGTATAGTGATGTCTGTTTGTGTGGGTTTTCTGTATATTTTGTATTCAATCTGGTTTTCTTTTCTGATTAGTGTTAAGTCTAGGAAGTTTATGGTATTGTTTGATTCTTTTTCTATTGTAAATTTTATGTTTTTGTTAATTTGGTTTATTTTTTCGAGGATATTGTCTACGTTGGTTTTTTGATTGTCAAACATTGATAAATAACAAAAAGAGGAGTGGGCCAAGATTGGAACCCTGTGGAGCGCCGGAGCTAGCAGTGAAGGGTTCAGACTTAAATCCATTATAAAAAACATATTGCACACGGTTAGTCAAGTAGGATCCAAAGAATGCTATCAGCCGTCTATCAAGGCCCACCAAATGCAGCTTATACAGAAGTGTTTCGTGGTCAACACGATCGAACGCTTTGGATAGGTCTATATAAATGACATCCACCTGACCCCGTCCATCCAAAGCTTTACTTACATACTGTGTGAACAGGGATAAATTCGTCAGTGTTGAGCGCCCCTCCATAAACCCATGCTGGTATTGTGACAAGCGATACTTCACGGCAGGATAAATACGACCATACACAACTGCCTCAAACATCCTAGCAAAATTACATAGGATAGCTATAGGCTTGTAGTTGCTGCCCCTCGAACGGTCCCCGGGCTTAAAAACAGGACAGATCCGAACAACCTTCCAAACCCCAGGGAAGCAATGTGTGCGCAGCGACAAGCTAAATAGGGTTCTAAGGGGGTTTGAGAAGAGCATGCGCACAGTCCTTAATCAAAAAGGATGGCACCAAATCTGGTCCAGCAGTAAACTTGTTCTTAAGCTTCTTGATGGCTTTAGGAATTTCCTTATCACCAATCACTGTCACACAGACTGCCATATGCGATGGTCCAGAGGTATCCACTGGTTCAGTGATGTATTGAGGACGGTACACATTTTAAAAATAGTTTCCAAAACAATTAACACTTGCTTGAGGCTTATTATAAACCATGCCATTTTCGTCAGAGACAGTACTTGGAATGTTACTTTCTCGCCTCCTTTCCTGTATGTGAGACCAAAATCTAGAGGGATCAACCTTAAGACACTCTTCAGTTTAACGCATATACTCAGCATATACCTCTCGTAGCTTGTTTTTAACTATAGATCTAAGAAGACTATACTCTGCATGATCACTGTCACGTTTATGCCTCCTATATCTTGCATAGCACCTCTCCTTATTTTTTATATCGTTTATTACTTCATTAGTAAACCAGGTAGGAAATTTTCTAGATGACCTCTTGTACTGAGGAACATGTTGTTCAAAGATACTGTAAAGTCTGCCATAAAAGTAACTACAAACCTCATCAGCGGTAGTAAAGGACTCCAGTTGAGACCAATCTTCATCAAGTATTGCAGCATACAGTGCAGGGTAATTGGCCTTTCGAAGGTTTTAAGAGATCCGATTGTTACATGAAAACTATTTAGGACCATTGTAATTCTTCCTGAATTCAGGAAATATGCCTAAAGCAGGGTGATATGCATCCTCGGCACTAGTGGATCCATATCATGGAGAGCCGAACAATTACAACTGGAAACACAAGGTCAAGCAGCCTATTGTTCCTATTGGAAATATTATTAAACTGTGACAGATTTAAAAAATTTGAAAATTCATGGATAGCTTTGGTTTTAGGGTCAGTAATTTCTCCATAAATAAACTGAGGTGCATTAAAATCACTAATAATAACCAAATTGTCCAACAGCGGAATGACAGACAGTTCCAGCACATTAAGGAAAAGTTCAAGCTGCACTGCTGACACATATGGTGATATATATATATATATATATATATATATATATATATATATATATATATATATATATATATATATATATATATATATATATATATATATATATACAAACCACGTGAAACACAATCTGATCCAAAGTTCACCTGCACGCAACAATATCAATAACTGGTACTGCCTCTAGAATAGCAGATAAATCTACTTGAGCTGCTTGAACATCACAATGAATTGCCAAAAGAACTCCTGCACCAGATCTCTTAGTAGCAACATCCAGTCTTCTATCTGCCCTAAATACACTGTATGCACGCGGAAATAATTCGGAATCACCAATGTCAGACTGTAAATTAGTTTCACTAGGAGCAATTATCTTGAATTCAGACAACTGGCACAAGCCTAGATAGAAATCAGTAGGTATAGATGAGGCATTCTGGTGCCACCGCCACAGCGCCAGCCACTGCGCCGGCGCGTAGCGCCGTCAGTGTGACGTGATAGTGACGTCACTGGACAGAGAGCCAATAGGGGGCAAACTTTAGATGACGTAATCCAAGATGGCCGACCGGAAGTGAAAACGCGGGAAATTTAAATTTTTAAATGACAGGTGGCACCACCTGTCAACGTAAGCGGTCACGCCATTCTGATTTTTGGTGGTGTGACGTATGCAAAGATGGCTGTTTCCGCATGCGCAAACCCAACTTTGTTGGTTTTTTAGCTTAGCCCCCACGTGTTTGGTATCATGTTACTGGCCATGACGAATAGAATGTAATGCCGTCGCCGGAGGCGGCGGTGGCGAAGGCGGAGGCTGCGCCCCCAGTCAGAATTGGATTTTTAGATTCTCAATCGTGATTGATCTAACCTGCCTAAATAAGAAGACGTGGCATTTTAATTTTTATAAAAATTAAGTACGCAAACACGACCGTTTGCGCATGCGCAAACCAATTTTGTTATTAAGCGGTGAAGAGGTATAGTGTCTGTTGTCATGTTACTCGTCTTGATGAGTAATATTGAAAAATAGTATACACGCATGCGCAGACCAACTTTTTTATTTTTTAAGTTAACCTACACGTGTTTGGTGTCATGTTAATCGTTTTGATGAGTAGAATTCAAAAATAGTATACACTCATGCGCAGACCAACTTTTTCAGTTTTTTTAAGTAAACCCCCACGTGTTTGGTGTCATGTTAATCGTCTTGATGAGTAGAATTCAAAAATAGTATACACGCATGGGCATACCAACTTTTTGAGTTTTTTAAGTTAACCCCCACTTGTTTGGTGTCATGTTAATCGTCTTGATGAGAAGAATTCAAAAATAGTATACTCGCATTCACAGACCATTTTTTTAAACTTTGATCTGAAGGAGACAGGATTTAGATGCTGGTGGTAAACAATGAAATCATGCACTATTTTTCAAATATTTATTAACTATATGTCACACATTTTTTAATTATTAAATGTAATAAGTTACAAATAATCTTCATAGTCTTCATCTAGGACATCTTTGAAAGTTGTTAGTTTCTGCAAAAGTTTTCTCAGTTGTTCAAAAACAGTTTTATTCGGGCATTGTATACCAAATATAGGAGGGTCAACAAGGTGCCACCTTGTTTAATATGTTGGTGAGTTCGTTAAATTCAAAATATCGTTTCTTACGGAAAAAGTACAACATACCATTGGTGTAGCGAAAAACGCTTTCGATTTTTGATGGAATGTTCGGGTAGAGGTCTGACGTAAATCCAGCTTGTAAAGTTGAAAACTTAAATCCATAATCGGTTACTATTTGATACATGTTGTCATCATGAAATAGAATGGTTTGGCCCGCATAGGTGTTGACTGTTGACAATTTTTTAATACTTTTAAGCCCCATATTCGCAAATGTATTATGGTAACGAAGGTGAAAACTTGGATAAGCAATTAAAAATACGCTGCCATTAATAAATACAACAATAGCACCCACTTTTACCAGGTTGTAACCCAACGCAGGTATCCAATCAATGATTAACTTTGGAGCTTCATACGGTGCTTTCATATTGTTTAAAGGTATAATCCAGACCCATTTCAGATAAAACACATACAACTTATGATTTACAATTAAGAACGTATTTATTCTATTTATATATTGACACAAGTCGGGAGCCTCTGAATTCGTTGGTTTGGTAACGGTTGCTTGTTGCGTAACTGAATTTCTTATTGTCGGGCTGGTAACTATAGATGTTTGTGGCGGTTGTAGGTTGTAGGTTTGCTAGTACTTAGTGGTGGTCTATACAAATCCTGTATACTGTCTATATCTCTGGCTCCAAGTTCTAACTGATCAGTAACGATAGGAAACATTATAGAGTTTACATCGTTGGTGTGTTGCAATCGTAAAGCATGACCAATTTCATGCGTCATAGTTTGCAATAAGCTGGCTTTATCATCTGTAGATACGTTGGTGGTTTCTAACGACCACTCTATATCAGAACTTATATGTATCTCACAAGGTCTATCTCTCCTGTAGGTCTGTATGCATGGCCTAAAACTGTACCATTTAGAGGGTTGTAACATGGTGTGTTGGATAAAAGAAAACTGCGTGTGTTAGGTTCAAACACTATAATAACATCAGCCTGCCGAGCATTTGATGTTTTAGTGAAACGCAGATTAGTATGCTTTTCCCATTTGGAAAACGCTTCTCTTATAATTTTTATTATCTGAACATCTTTAGTATGTGCATACCATTGTAAAGACCTTTTTTTCCACTTGTTTTTTTAACTGTATTCAGTTGTTGGAGCATATCTTCCACACCATATATTTTATGTTTCATCAACTTTAAAGAATCTTGAGTCAGATGCTCACTATCTGTCAGGTTATAAGTGAACTGAAACTGTTGCAGTGCAGCTGTAATTTCCTCTTCTGAGTGTTTCTCTACAATTTGGCTATCAGAACCAGTTAAAGACAAATATCCATATTTAATTAGGTAACTTAAAGCAAATTTCCTGTCTTCAGCATTTATTTGAGATATTTCAGTTTGTGTCTCATAACAAGACACAACAAACAGTAGCTTAAACATGATGTTTGCTTGCTGTCAGAGACTAGACTAACGCAGGTACCTGTCAATTAAGGAATTCGTCGACGAGATTTGCACAAAAACATTAGAGTTTGCAGAAGCCGAAAGTGGATGGATGTTGGAGCGACTAATGCGGTTGGAAATAAATATTAATAAACACAGTTTTAGACCGTAGAGTGGTGTCAACATCTATAAATTGTCGTACACGCTCGTAAGCTCATTCAAATTTAGTTGTCTTAGAAGTAAGACGTGCTTCAGTCTGCTCTTGAGTATCTAAGTGTTTAGTAGTGTGTTTTAAAATGGCTACATTAGGTGGTGTGAGTTACCCAGAGGCAGCTCCTCAATAAGTGCGCCCGTGTGCGCGCACTGCCGCTTGTCGTGAAAAAATAATATTTTTGCTATGCTATATTTTAATAAATTTTTATCTACTTTTTTACCTGCAGCATTCAACAAACAAAATTAATATATCGAGGATCGCAGAGAGTCGGCAGCCATTAATACAGAATACATAATCAGAATAAGTATAGTGTTAATCGTTGCAGACGTTATATACATCCGTTTCCATATAAATCACTCGCGCGGCCGTGTATATTTTTCGGCGCTCTCAGGAAATGCGATACTTCAATGCGAAATGATCACTTATCTTCGTCAAAAACGACCGAATGAGCAATCTGTTGTGCGCTATAAAATTACACACTTTCAGTTTGCAGTGGACTTTTGGCAGAGTGTGTGTACCTACTACCTAGTAATTTTCGTCTTCGCGTCGGATTGATTTTTAATTAGATAATTTCGTTGTTATTTAGATGTTTTAACAAGACAATTATTATTATTATGGCTACTACTTCGGGTTGCTTAATAAGTGGACAAAATAATTGTGATACTGTGATTAATTCAGTGGATAATATTTTAAATTTAAAGGTTAACTTTTTAAGGGACTTTTTAACTACTATAACCTATAACTAACTAGAGGAAAACTTGGTAAGTAGTTAATAAATATTAGGTTTAGTTAGTTTAGTAAGTAGGTTCTTTATAATACATTTTCGGGGAAAAATAGGCGAGCCCTTCATTTTTTAGTGAAATTTTATTTAAAAAAATTCACTAATAGAGAGGTATCGATGGAGATACTTTGCAATTTTTTTTCAAATGAGCGCGAACTAGGACCCCTCGAACCCATATCCGGGGTCAGTTTAAATTTATATATATATATATATATATATATATATATATATATATATATATATATATATATATATATATATATATATATATATATATATATATATATATATATATATATAGGTATCCAACCCATAACTCAAAAAATAAGAAACTGATTTCAATGAAACTCGGCAAGTGCCTTTCTTTTATTAATGGCTTGGATAAGTTCGTTAGTTAGGAAAATCGGATAACGTTTTCTGGGAAAATTTTGAGTTTTGTTTAAAATTACAAAGCTATTTTAATGAAATTTGGTGAATATGATGCCTTGTAAAAGACCATACTACACACTTAAATTCAACTTTCTACATTTTTAGAAAATTGAGTTATTCAAATTTTGAGTTTTCTTTTGAAAAAAAAAAGGTTTCTCCGAAAATTACAAAGTTATTTTGATGAAATTTGGTGGATATGTTGCCCTACTATGGGCCAAAATTCAACTTCCTAAGTTCGGAGAAACTTGAGTTATTCAAATTTGAAGGATTTAATAAAAATGCACTACCATAACGCACTTGCTGCGTCCCGAACTTTTTTTCTTGCGCACCCCCAATGCATTAAGGCACGAGCCGCTACTGGTGTTACCAGCAAATTAAAGACAACTTTTAGTATGGTTTATTTGGAGCCTTTCAGTTAATTATTGATAAGAACACTGGTTATTTCAATGCAACAAAATGGTGTAAAAGTGGTGAGAAAAGATTGAGGCATTGGTTGGAAAATAAAAAAAACTAAAGAGTTGATTGCCTATTACAACAACTTAAAGTCACATTTAGAGTCACATCTAGGGGGCCGGAAGCGACATCTCAAGTAACACTATATATATATATATATATATATATATATATATATATATATATATATATATATATATATATATATATATATATATATATATATATATATATATATATATATATATATATATATATATGAAAAATAAGAAGACAAGAGAGTTGATTTTCTTGTTAAGAAAAGAACATTTATATGTTACACTTATGCTAGTTTACCTAACAACTCAAATTGATGTCCAGCTTTTCAGAATAATTTTAGCCGTGTAACACTTCAACTAATTGCTTTGAGGTGTAGCTTTCAAGTTTGTAAATCAGCACGCGGTAAGAGAAGGACAATTATCTGTTTCAAAAATTCATATTATAAGCTAGTTTACCTAACAATTAAACTGAATGTTGGAAAATAAGAAAACCAAAGAGTTAATTGCCTATTACAACAAGCTGGTGGAACATTTGGGTAGCCGATATTCCGGCTACCCAAATATTCTAGCAGAAGGAGTTGACTTAGTACCTACAACTGCTACATACTTGGTAAACACTGGTGGAGCGCAGACTGAAAACGATTCTATATCTGGTACATATATGTGTAAAGGTTTGATATTAAATTTTGCCTGTTGGATATCCAATCAGTTCTATGACAAAGGCAACCAAATTATTTTTGATTTTTGCGTAAACGAATTTAACCAAATATACAGGGACATATTTATACATACAGAATATTATAGTTTAGTTTAAGTCAAGATGCGCACCACCAAACACGTTTACACCTTACCTATTAGAAATATAGATGATGTTGTTGATATATCTTCAGAACAACAACGAAGACACAGTCCTCTCTTACCAAACACAGTTAGATGTATCATATGTGGCCCAAGTGGGTGTGGTAAAACATATGTTATGTTAAGTTTACTGTTTGAGCCTAGCAGTTTAAAGTTTGATAACGTGTATGTGTATTCAAAGTCTTTATACCAACCCAAATACAAGATGTTACAAAAGGTGCTGGACGTTGCAAAAGGTGTTGGTTATTATCCATATAGTGAAAACGATGAAATATTAGATCCTGCAGAAGCCTTGGACAACTCTGTGTTTATATTTGATGATGTAGCTTGTAACAAACAGAATAAAATGAGAGCATACTTTATTATGAGGAGACATAAGAATATTGATTCATTCTATCTTTGTCAAACATATACTCGAATACCCAAACATCAAATACGTGATAAGACTAATCTTTCGATTCTCTTCAAGCAACACGAAACCAATTTAAAACACACCTACGACGGCCATGTAACGACAGAGATGGACTTTAAACAATTTAAAAATGTTTGTTGTGAGTGTTGGAACGACAATAAGTATGGTGTGTTGGTGATTGTAAAAGAAAACGATGTGCAAAACGGGAGATATAGAAAAGGATTCGATAGTTACATATTAATATAATCGGGTACAACCAAAGAGGTTGTATATGTTAGAGGGAACAAAGCCGAGTTTGCAGCCTGTCGATTTCCCACTCTTGGCAGCGTCCAATCGCAAAGAAAATTTTGAATAACGCGCTAATGTGTTTTGTTTTGATTCGTTCCCCCAACCGCTCTTGAAGTTGTTGTCAGCTGTCAACAAGTGTTTGAAGTGTTTGTTGAATTGCGATTAAAGGATATCTTGTGTGTTTTGCGTTTTTTAGCAGTGTTTTAGGAGTGTAAAAGTTTAAAAATGCCAAGGTGTATTGTGAAGAACTGTATGCACAATAAAAGTGCCAATTATGAAAAGGATAAAGCAACTGTGCATTTATTTAGGTAAGTTGTTTACATGTCTTCTGTTTCCTTGGTTTGGCGCCAAATGTTTATTGATCTTCACAGGTCTGTATTTACACATTGTATTGCTTTTGTTAAATCTTTAGCATTTATTATTGTCAATTATTTTTTAGAAATAAAATCTTAATAATGCATTATTTATTGGGCGATCCTTAAGTAGACGGTTATTGAATATTTGTAATGAAATTAACCATTTTGTTTGGCAATTATTACTTGAATTAGATGTATTTACCTATGTAGTTCCAGTAGAAGCAGAAAAAAAGCATAATAGTTTCGTTTCATCTATTACTGCATCTTTCTAGAGCTTCAGTCACTGGTAAAGTAGATAATTCGAGACATTATTTTCAGATTTCCCAAAGCTGTTGAAAGATACGAGGCTTTGAAACGAGCATTAAATTTAAGCGATGAAGATATTTTTATGAACTCAAATGTGTGCAATTTACATTTTACCGAGGAATCTTATGATTTAGAAAAATCACCTTTTGCAGTACACTTTAAAAAAAAGTTCCATACCTGTATTGGTAAGTACTGAATCAAGGTTATTAATTTATGTAACTATTAGTGATATATATATATATATATATATATATATATATATATATATATATATATATAATATATATATATATATATATATATATATATATATATATATATATATATATATATATATATATATATACATATATGGGTAATCTTTGAATTGAGGGTGTCACACGGCGCATCCAAACAGAAACGTTAATACCCCATACAGTGTTGTCGGGTTGTAGTTCCTTCATTTAATAAGATCTAATAAATACTTTATACTTTTTAATATATTTTTGCCTGTATCAAATACATCTAAAAATAGGTCCAACAGCATTTACAAAAAATGTAAAAAAACATAATATTGTTACATTTAAGTGTTTATTTGTTAAATTTGCAGAGAACCAGCCGAACACTTTTTAGTGAATTTTCTTCGAAAAAATCCACTATTGGGGAGATCCCGACTTTTGAGTTATATAAAAAAATATTAAATGAGCGCGAACTAGGAGCCCTAGAACCCACATCCGGGGTTGGTTCAATTTTTATAAGTTTATATATATATATATATATATATATATATATATATATATATATATATATATATATATATATATATATATATATCACAGCGATAAGACAAAAAAGAATACGCCGATTTCGATAAAGTTTGGCATGTGCCTTCCCTTTTGTAAGTGACTTGGATCAGTTCGTTAGCCAGGAAAATCGTAGCTGGTATTCCCGAAAAATTTTGTTTTCTATCGAAAAAAAAATCTCAAAAAATAAAACAGCTGTGGCAACCAAATTTGGTAGGTAGGTTTGTGAGATAAGAAGTAGACTATAAACTAACATTTTTATTTATTTCTATGTTACAAGCAAAAAGTTAAAAAAAATATGTTTTGTGCCAGATTATTTCTATCAAAATTCACTACCATAACGCACTTGCTGCGTCAAGACTTTTAGAAAAACTTTTCAGAAACATGCTTAGAAACCCCCTACCTCCAATGGATGCACAAACCACAAGAAAAATTCGTTAATTTGCATGCTGATGACCTCCTGGACAGTTTGAGATGAAACGCTGTTACATAAAGTTTGGTATCTTACATGCACACTGACAGTAATGTTACCTTTTGTTCGCTTGCCTTTACCGAGTTATTGACATGTCAAGTTTTTTACACATTACATACTTTAAACAATTTCTCAGCAGCTGATAGATAAAGTTTGGTATCTCGCATGCACGCTGACACTATTCTTACCTGTTCTTTCCTTGCGTTTGCCGAGTTATTTACATGTAAAGTTTTTACACATTACATAATTTAAACAATTTCTCAGCTGCTAATAGACAAAGTTTGGTATTTCGCACGTACGCTGAGATACCAAGCTTTATCTACCAGCTGCTGAGATATTGTTTAAAAAGTATGTAATGTGTAAAAAACTGTATATGTAAATAACTCGGCAAACGCAAGAGAACAAAAGGTAAGAATAGCATCAGCGTACGTGCGAGATACCAAACTTTATCTATCAGCTGCTGAGAAATTGTTTAAAGTATGTAATGTGTAAAAAACTTGACATGTCAATAACTCGGCAAACGCAAGAGAACAAAAGGTAAAATTACTGTCAGCGTGCTAGTAAGATACCAAACTTTATGTATCAGCAGTCGTTTCATCTCAAACTGTCCAGGAGGTCATCAGCATGCAAATTAACGAATTTTTCTTGTGGTTTGTGCATCCAGTGGGAGGGAGGGGGTTTCTAAGCATGTTTCTGAAAAGTTTTTCTAAAAGTCTTGACGCAGCAAGTGCGTTATGGTAGTGAATTTTGATAGAAATAATCTGGCACAAAACATTTTTTTTAACTTTTCGCTTGTAACATAGAAATAAATAAAAATGTTAGTTTATAGTATACTTCTTATCTCACAAACCTACCTACCAAATTGGGTTGCCACAGCTGTTTTATTTTTTGAGATTTTTAGTGAATTTTCTTCGAAAAAATCCACTATTGGGGAGATCCGACTTTTGAGTTTTATAAAAAAAATATTAAATGAGCGCGAACTAGGAGCCCTAGAACTCACACCCGGGGTCAGTTCAATTTTAATAACCTTTCAGTGATAAAAGCAATTAAAACGTTTAGATTTACAATAAAAACGTATATTTTTGTACCAGAGGTTATAACTGTTGTTTTGCTGACATATTTCATGCAGATAGGCGTTGTTGTCAGTTTCGAATCTATTTCCTTATTACAGGGTAGTATTTGTCTTCTTTTTTCTTTAGGGAAATTTTATGTGGTAACTATGGCACAATGACTTATAAAACTTAAAACGGTTTCAGATTTTATTTTGACAAGGCGGTGTCTTGTCAGGTCCAGAAAGTCAGGTCGGCAGGAGTGTGTAAAAAGCATTTAAGATCTTTTGTTGCGTTCAAGCGGCAAAACACTCTTGGAATTTAATATTAAATGTGACAACGCTGTTGAAAAGTGACAGTTCGAAACTTGAAAATAGTGCATTTTTCATAATTTTAATTATCATTTATTTTGCTATTTATGGTTTTTCCGTAAATTGTTTTGCTGATTATTTATCTACGTTACGTACTCTTTCTTGTGGTGTGCGCCGTTTTGCTTGATTCCAGTTGCGGTAAAGTCGACCGTCCCCCATATCTCTTGTAAGTCATTATATCATGGAAAAACCTGCTGAATCTAAAATTAAAGCAGCACCGAACTGTAGCATATATATGCCTTCCAACGTTTTCATTATATTAAAATAAAAATAATATGTAGATTTCTTTCATCGTATATTCTTGTAATATGCTAGGTTTATAGAATTTCTCTTAATAGTAAAAATCTGAGTAGTTTTAAAATTAATATAATTTAATAGCTATCTGAAGATCATATTGTAGTTTCAATTAAGCGGTTAACACTAACACCTTGTAAGTGTTGAAAATAATAGCATACGCACATGCAGCATTGTAAATGGCTAAACCACAATCGCAGTAGCTGTTTAAAGTCCCTGTTATTTAAAAATAGCAATCACTGACAGCAGTGCCATTAAAAACCGCTGTTTATATATATATATATATATATATATATATATATATATATATATATATATATATATATATATATATATATATATATATATATATATATTTATATATATATATATATATATATATATATATATATGCACAAGTCAAGTATAATAATTAAGGAGAGCCCTGAATTGGCATTGGTGATACACAAACTTAAAAAGTAGAGAGCACGTTCGTAGACATTTAGAGGGGGCGTTAACATTCATAAACTTGATTTGATCATCATGTCACATAATCACAATATAGTATTCTGATCTTAAAAAATTACTTCCAACTGTATGCACTTAAATATTAGTAAAATACCTAATTTGTTAAGAGGTTGTGATGAAACGTCAAAGTCCACTATACGACAGCATATTATTATTGCATTGGACTCACCACATGACACCATGCGCGTGACAGTTCAAAAAATAGGTAGTCTCATTATCATATCTCGCGTTATTTGTATCATAGGTTTATCGTTTTCTACCTATAAGAAAAGGAGAAATGCTTGTGTTCTAATACTGGCGAGAAGGAAAGTATACAGCTACTTCTACTCGCTCGCAGAAACTGCGATTGCGAGTATTATGAATACAGCAATTGCTGTTTGTCATGGAGTTTTTAGTATAAGGTGAATTTCATAGAAATAATTACTCTAATGATTTGTGTAAATCTCGGTTTTCACAATCACTGTTGTTTTGTGTTTTAATAACAGCTGCTAACAGCGATCTTTTAATAGCAGCGAGTAAATCACCGGTAGCTATATATCGCTCATCTCTAGTAACTATGGTAGTAATTTTATTCACGTAATATATTGTTATGATATGTTTCGTAATTTAATTAGCTCTGCAAATTTGCATTAATGGTATCCGTTTCAAATTTATTTATGCAGGTAACAAACAAGCCATCAACACAAGTCATTTTTGTCGAGCAGCCAATGACTGATATAAGTGCTATCAATGTGCCATTTGCAGCTGACCCATCAACTAGTACTTGGACTGGTAGTGATGTACCTATAATGGATTATTCTCGGCCATCAACAAGTGCTGGTTTCTATGCAGAGAAAACTGTTGTAGAGGTACCGCAAAGATCGTTTAGTAGTTTAGGATTTGCTGAAATGAAAACACCTTCAATGCCTCCCACTTTCAAGGACTTGGTGAGTTAAATTCAGTTTTTGCTGTTTATGAAGTGAGTATAATTTAAAAAAAAACTAATATGTTCTTCCATCACAATTTATGTGGTGTTTAAGTTTGTATAGTCCATGATTAAATAAGTTAGAAACAAGTGTTTTGCAATTTATCTCAACCAATATTAACCAAAATGTGAAATTTTATTTGTATATTCATTTTACTTGAGAAAATAAATGTTTTATCATTGAATTTTTTTTATAGGTTGTTACACCACGCAAACGTAAATTGAAGAAGCAGTTATTCGATGCACGAAAAAAATTAAACGGCTTAGCAGTAGTGTCCATCATTATAAGAAGAGAACAGCAACCCTTACGAATATAATCAAACAACTAAAAGGTAAAGTAACCGACGAAACATTGGAAACATTAATGCAAATAGGACCTAATGAATAATTTTTACAAAGACAATTAGGTCGTAAACATAAGTATGAAAGTCAACTTAAAGCTTTTTCTCTTACGTTGCATTATTACTCTCCCAAAGCTTACAGTTTTGTCAGAAACACATTTAACTCGGCTCTTCCTCATCCGAAAACTATATCTAGATGGTATCAAAGCATTAATGGGGAAGCTGGTTTTACGTCAGAGGTGTTCAACTTATTAAAGGCAAAATCAGAAAGCACAGATGGAAAACTTATATGTTCTTTAGTCATAGATGAGATGGCAATTCGCCAACATATGGAATGGGATGCGGTAAAATATTATGGGTTTGTAGATTTTGGTACAAATCTTGAGACTGATTGTAACCCTGTAGCCAAAGAAGCTCTTGTTTTTATGCTTGTTAGCATTTATCAATCATGGAAGCTTCCCCTTGGATATTTTTTAATCGACTCTTTAAGGGGTACACAAAAACAAAATTTGGTATTGCAGTGTTTAACGCTACTAAATGAGTCGGGCATATACGTAGTGTCAATAACTTTTGATGGGGCAACAAATAATCTAACGTTAGCAAAAGAACTTGGCTGCGATTTTAATTGGAGGAACATAAACTCTACGTTTGTTGATCCTAGTTGAGGTAGGAAAATTGCAGTCTTTTTTGATCCATGTCATATGATCAAACTGATAAGAAACACATTAGGTGATAAAAAATTTATTATTGATGAGAATGGGGAAAATATAAAGTGGGATTATTTAGTAAAATTAAATGAGTTACAGGATCAGGAGGGCGTTCATTTGGCAAATAAATTAAGAAAATCGCATATATTTTATACAAACCAAAAAATGAAGGTTAAATTAGCCACACAACTTTTTAGCCACTCAGTGGCACATTCTTTGGAATACTGCAATGAAGTTTTACATCTTGAAGAGTTCAAAGAATGTGAGGGAACTGTGAAATTTATCCGACTTCTAAACAATTTATTTGACATTCTTAATTCTAGAAATTTAAACAATTCAGATTTTAAGAAAGCAATAAATGCAGAAAATTTTGAAAACATTAATGTATTTTTAGGTGAGCTATCACAATATTTAACGTCGCTTAGGATAATTGATGGACCACTTCTGTGTGAGAGTGGTAGAAAAATGGGTATAATTGGCTTTTTATTTTGCATACAAAGTTTGCAATTTGTTTATAAAACTTTAATTGCCGACAATAATTTTTTGCTGTATTTTCCCACTTACAAAATCAGTCAGGATCATATTGAGCTTTTTTTTGGGCAAATTAGATCCATGGGAGGCTATAACAATAACCCATCCGCAAAGCAATTTAAAAGTGCATATAAAAGGATGATGGTGCATCTTGAATTAAAAGATTCATTTAAAGGAAATTGTATCCCTTTGGAAGCAATTCCTATTCTGTCACCCATTGAGGTAATAAATAAAACTTGTGGGCGAGAACGAATATCTGAAGAACCAGATGAAGACATAAGTCAAATAGATAATTTTGATGACGACACAGTTCTTCAAATATTAGATATCAATATATCAGAGTTTAAAAAAGAAGTCGTGACATATATATCTGGCTATGTAGTAAGGAAAATAACAAAAGTTCTGAGATGCGAAGAATGCGCAGGTGAGCTTGTTGGGGAGAGGTCTGCGTTATTAACATCGTTTATAGATCAGAAAGATAAAGGTCAACTCCTCACATACCCATCTAACGATGTAATATCTATTTGCACTATTGCAGAAAAGGTTCTTGCTAAATGAATCTGCGGTGATCGTAAATGTAAAGGAAATGAACATGCGAATATTAAAAACTGTAATAAACCAAAACAGCATATTTAAAAAACTTGAAGTTCACTTTCGAGAACAAAATCTTTTGACTTGCCATTATGGCCATCTAATTAAACTAATATCATCTATGTATGTTTCTATTAGAATACATATCATTATAACAAAAATCTATTTGATAAAAGTAGAAGTCTAAGAGCTGTTTATAACAAACTTCTCTTATTTAAGGGCCAATAATTCAGTGTACATTTCAAGTACTCGTATGTCCTTCAAATAATGTTGTCAGGAAGTTATTATGTCTTATAATATGACCAATAAATTTTAGCTTCCTCTCGATTTCTTTCAGCAAGCCTCTTTATTCTTTCACCTCTCCTAGCACACTTTGAATCGTCTTTCTATCAGCCTGCACTGTCTTTGACATTTTTCTTGTCTACATTTCAAAAGCTTATATTCTCTTTATATCCTGCTTAGCTACAGCCCAAGTTTCCGCCCCATACATTACAATACTCCATACACGTACAACTTGAACTTTTCCCTCATGTAGAGGTTCAAATGTTTATTAGTGAGAACAGTACTTTGGTTATTGAATGCTTGTTTTGCCATCGCGATCCTCTTCAGATCTTTCCTACACTTACCATCATCTGTGATAATACTTCCAATCAATTATTTGAAATAATCTAATAAATCAAGCGTCATGTTATAAGATTTAAAAGCTACTTTTGTATTTGTATAGGTATTCAAAATTTGTGAAATGTACACGTAACTCGATCTACATCGATCAAACTTCTAGAAATTTTAACACCCGATACAAAGAACATATTTCTACATTTAGAAATAACCACGCTGACAAATCTACATTTGCAAAACATATTATTGATACCCAACATAGACCCACAGTAAATAACGGCATAAAACCACTACATTTTTGTCATGACAAGCGTAAACTAGACTTGTTTTAAGCTTTAGAAGTAAAAAAGCATATAGACGACAATATTTTGGATTTCTGGGATATTCTTCTTCCTAATTAAATAAATCAAACAACATAAATCTAACTATTTTTTTCAAAAAAGTTGTTATAAGACATGATGTGTGTCTATATTTTCATTGTATAGTCTGCTTTATTAATGTGTTTGTTTAGTTATTTTATTGTTGTAATTGTTATTATCGTTATTACTGTTATATGTTTCTTCCATCTTTATGTTAAATATTGATATACAACACGTAGACATTTTAACGGCGTCATCCTTCATATTTGTTTTATTTTATTTTCACTTTTAAAGAATTTTTTGATTATAACATCATAAAATAGCAACAGATCTTTATTGTAATTGACATGATTTCGCATTAAATCAAATTTCTTCTGTCTGAGGATACTATCAAGCAGCAAAACCGGTAACAGAGACGTTGAAGAACATCTAGAATTCAGAAGGGCCGCTTGCTCCAGTTAGCTTACACGCTGGCTACGTCTTTAATTTAGAAAAACGAAAACCAAGAGTGAAGCCAGAGAGGGAGTCTCCAAGTCTGTATCAAGTATGGACCAGTTTCACTAAGTAAGGGCAACAGCAATCAATGAAATAAATCTCTATTTCTTTAAAAAAGACAAGGAATGTTAACATAAATTTGTAAACGGTACAATGTACTTTGTTTTGTATTTTGTATTTTCTTCTGTTGAATATACAACTCCTTTTGAATATACAACTTTATCCAATATATTCATCCAACAATTTATCCAACCAATAACCCAAAAAATATTTCACTGATTTGGAGAAAATTTGGGAATTACCCTTATTTTGCTAATGGCTTGGATGAGTTCGTTAATCAGATCTTAACGCATAGTTTTTCCTAACAAAAAATTAAATATATTTTTTTAAACGCAATAGCTTTCAAATTGTTTAAGTGATTGAAACGAAAATTTACAACTTAAAAGAACATACAGAGATGTGGTTGTGTACCAATTTTCAATCTTCTGATCAAAGAAAAATGAAGTTATTCGAAATTAATAATAAAATAATCCTCGACATCACTTCAAATTCTGTAATGCAATATCTACAATGTTGGATAAAGACGGAGCAACACAGCTACCTGTACTGCTATGCTATTTAAATAAATTGTAGATAAAATCTAAACAATGGAAGTTACAACCATTGCCAAATGTCAAGGGGTTGCCGGATCTTCAGAAATTTCATGTAGTTAAACCTTTCCTGTATAAACATATGAAATTTTTACAATTTCTGATAATAAAGAAAACATTTTATAAAATTTAATTTTATCAGTCAGTTAAAAAATACTGTAATCCATAGCTGAATTTAATACCTGCAAATTTCGAATTACCTATTTCTCATGATTTTTAACTTAGGTATCCCTCCAATCATAATTTACTCTATCCGACAACTTTGTTAGACTGTGTCTGTGCTGAAGCTCAGCTGTCATTGTGTGGTAGTGTCATTTATTGTCAATATCAAATTGGAAATTTAGGACAGTAGAAACAGACACCATAAACAAAGGAGAAGAATTTGAAAATTTAGCCTCTAGTTTAGGTTTTAGACATGATACCATTACTAGAGATATGATTATGTGGCAGCATAATAATATTATGCTAATGCTGTGGTACAGTCAGCTTGGCGTTTCATCACATCTCGTAACACACCAGCTGTTGTGTGCATACAGTTAGATGTAATTTTTTATTATCAGAATACTACTGTGACATGATGATGAAATCAAGTTTACAACTGTTTATACTGTAAATAACTTCTCCACTTTTCAAGTTTGTGTTGCTGGAATGTTAATTAAGGGTCCCCTTAATTATGCGCCTATCTTGTGCTTATAAATGTAATATAAAAATAAAAAAAGAAATGAAAATGCAAGTGAACCTATTTAATTTAGCGCTGTATTCTACATTATCTGAAAAATACATTATAGGCGATGAAGTAGAATGTAATTTCGGTAAACTTGCAGTTGACTGCATGAGGGTTTTAGATTTTTTTTCCAGTAACATGCTTAGAACCTCCCTCGGATATACAGGCCACAAGACAAATTTGTTGCAAACAACCCACAAGAAAATCAAGGAACTTTGATAACATGCGTTTTTCACATTTTGCAGCAATACCTCCTTTAAACCCTGTCTACCCCGTACAACATCCATATTCGCCCAGGTCCAGCAACCTTCTTGGGGGTTGCTCCCAAGAATTTTTTCTTGTGCTTTATGCTTTGAAGGTAGTTGTATGCATGCACAAGGAGAAGGAGAACCCCCCGTATTTTTGGGTGAGGAGCAGAAACCCTGTTCCTCCTGGGGGTCCTTCTTCTGCATGCATACAATCACCCTAAATGCATCAACCACAGGCTTTTTTTTGTTCAGCTTTCTAGTGTATTTTTCTATAGTATATTTCCTGTTTATCAATTGCTTTGTTTGAGTTTTTTATCCAAATTACTCTATAAATATATATGTTATAGATCATGTTTTTGCTTGCCCTTATTTTCTTGTTTTACTGTTCCTAATTAAATAAAGTAATTTTCATAACTTTTAATATAAGGGTAAATCTTATACTTTATATAAATATATTATGTAATATTGTTATGAAAATTCACTACCATAACGCACTTGCTGCGTTCCGAACCTTTTTAGGTTACCTATTTATACAAAAGCTTAAGATTACATTTCAACGATTCAATAATTTGTTTTATTTCTAACCAAACTAAAAATTCCTAAATACATCCCTGACGTTTCTCCCACTTACGTCACCGAACTCCGCCCAGCCAGAAAAAGTGTGCAGGCTTCTTGCATTGCAAAACTGTACCTTTGTTACCTCTATCCCTTACAACCTCTTTGGGTACAACCAACGACAGGCAGCAGGACAGGCAGCTGTCACGGTGACATCGCCCGGGTCAGCTAGGTGGCGAGGACGTCGGGTCAGAACAGCCACGGAGTGTCTGTCACGACAGCCACTCCGTGGCTGTTCCGACCCGACGTCCTCGCCACCTAGCTGACCCGGGCGATGTCACAGGTGACGGTTGACAGGTGTATATATATATATATATATATATATATATATATATATATATATATATATATATATATATATATATATATATATATATATATATATATATATATATATATATATATATATATATATATATATATATATATATATATATATATATATATGTATATATATATATATATATATATATATATATATATATATATATATATATATATATATATATATAAATAAATAGTGTTACTTGAGGTGTCGCGTGACTCTAAATGTGACTTTAAGTTGTTGTTGTAATAGGCAATCAGCTCTTTAGTTTTCTTATTTTCCAACCAGAGCCTCAATCTTTTCTCACCACTTTTACATAATTTTGTTGCATTGAAATAACCAGTGTTCTTATTAATAATTAACTGAAAGTCTCCAAATAAACCCTACTAAAAGTTGTCTTTAATTTGCTGGTAACACATATCACTAATGTAGCCATTTTTAAACACACTACAAAACACTTAGATACTCAAGAGCAGACTGAAGCACGTCTTACTTCTAAGACAACTAAATTTGAATGAGCTTACAAGCGTGTACAACAATTTATAGATGTTGACACCACTCTACGGTCTAAAACTGTGTTTATTAATATTTATTTCCAACCGTATTAGTCGCTCCAACATCTCGTCGACGAATTCCTTAATTGACAGGTGGTGCCACCTGCGTTAGTCTAGTCCTGACAGCAAGCAAACATCATGTTTAAGCTACAGTTTGTTGTGTCTTGTTATGAGGCACAAACTGAAATATCTCAAATAAGTGCTGAAGACAGGAAATTTGCTTTAAGTTAATTAAATATGGATATTTGTCTTTAACTGGTTCTGATAGCCAAATTGTAGAAAAACACTCAGAAGAGGAAATTACAGCTGCACTGCAACAGTTTCAGTTCACTTATAACCTGACAGATAGTGAGCATCTGACTCAAGATTCTTTAAAGTTGATGAAACATAAAATATATGGTGTGGAAGATATGCTCCAACAACTGAATACAGTTAAAAAACAAGTGGAAAAAAAGGTCTTTACAATGGTATGCATATACTAAAGATGTTCAGATAATAAAAATTCTAAGAGCGGCGTTTTCCAAATGGGAAAAGCATACTAATCTGCGTTTCACTAAAACATCAAATGCTCGGCAGGCTGATGTTATTATAGTGTTTGAACCTAACATACACAGTTTTCTTTTATCCAACACACCATGTTACAACCCTCTAAATCCTACGGTTTTAGGCCATGCATACAGACCTACAGGAGATTATAGACCTTGTGAGATACATATAAGTTCTGATATAGAGTGGTCGTTAGAAACCACCAACGTATCTACAGATGATAAAGCCAGCTTATTACAAATTATGACGCATAAAATTGGTCATGCCTTAGGATTGCAACACACCAACGATGTAAACTCTATAATGTTTCCTATCGTTACTGATCAGTTAGAACTTGTAGCCAGAGATATAGGCAGTATACAGGATTTGTATGGACCACCACTACGTACTAGCAAACCTACAACCGCCACAACACAAACATCTACAGTTACCAGCCCGACAATTAGAAATTCGGTTAAGCAAACAGCAACCGTTACCAGACCAACGAATTCAGAGGCTCCCGACTTGTGTCAATATATAAATAGAATAAATACGTTCTTAATTATAAATCATGACTTGTATGTGTTTTATCTCAAATAGGTCTGGATTATAGCTTTAAACAATATGAAGGCACCGTATGGAGCTCCAAACTGATTCACTAATTGGATACCTGTGTTGGGTTTCAACCTGGTAAAAGTGGATGCTATATATCAAAAACCAAATCGTGATATTGTTGTATTTATTAATGGCAGGGTATTTTGATTGCTTATCTAAGTTTTCACCTGCGTTATCATAATACATTTGCGAATATGGGGCTTAAAAGTATTAAAAAATTCTATTTCATGATGACAACATGTATCAAATAGTAACCGATTATGGATTTAAGTTTTCAACTTTACAATCTGGATTTACGTCAGACCTCTACCCGAACATTCCATCAAAAATCGAAAGCGTTTTTTGCTACATCAATGGTATGTTGTACTTTTTCCGTAGGAAACGATATTTTGAATTTAACGAATTCACCAACATATTAAACAAGGTGGCACCTTTTGACCCTGCTATATTTGGTATACAATGCCCAAATAAAAGTGTTTTTGAACAACTGAGAAAACTTTTGCAGAAAATAACAACTTTCAAAGCTGTCCTAGATGAAGACTATGAAGATTATTTGTAACTTATTACATTTGATAATTTAAAAAATGTGACATATTGTTAATAAATATTTAAAAAATAGTGCCTTTTGTTTTCATTGTTTACCCCCAGCATCTAAATCCTGTCGCCTTTACACCAAAATTTTAAAAATGATCTGCGCATGCGTGTACTATTTTTGAATTTTACTCATCAAGACGATTAACATGACACCAAACACGTAAAGGTTAACTTAAAAAACTAAAAAAGTTGGTCTGCGCATGCGTGTATACTATTTTTTAATTCTACTCATCAAGACGATTAACATGACACCAAACACGTGGGGGTTAACTTAAAAACTAAAAAAGTTGGCCTGCGCATGCGTGTATACTATTTTTGAAATCCACTCATCGAGACGAGTAGCATGACCATAAATACTATACCTCTACACCAGGTGTGGCCAACTTTGGTGCACATAAGATCTACTTTTTATTTATAAATTGTGTCGCGATCGACCTATTTTTTAGGTAAGAAGGGGATGTTTTTGCAATGTGCTTTTATACCGACGTGCACTTTGGCGAGCTCTATGATTAAGGGGTAAATAATCTACATACATGAGTATTTATTTAATGGGTTAAAAAACTTATGTCCAGAGGAATTAAAACAACATGAGCACTTATTAATAACATTTATTCATTCAAACTTTTTAAATTAATGAGAAACCTGAGTTTGCATTTCCTTTACTAGTGCATCATAATTTGGAGTATATCCTGACAAAGACAATAACAATGAGTCCTCAGTATGAGAATCGGTCAGGACGGAACGAAGTTTAGTTTTAGTTAATTGTAAATATGAAAATGCCGATTCGCACAGATACGTAGATCCAAAGCAAGAATAAATATATTCGCTACATTTGATAATATTGGGATACTTTTCTCGGTTAACATATTTCCAAAAATTTTCTTCAAATTTTCTGGCTTGTAAGATTAAATCAGATTGTAAAATTATAATTTCATTTTCCAAGGCGTTTTGCTCCATATCAAATAAGTCTGCAATTTTTTTGCTAATTTCCTTCACAATTAAATCTTTTTTGAAAGGAAAAGATGTAAATTCCACAATTTCTTTAATTTTTTTAAAATCTTGGAATCGCTTCTCAAAATCTTCCATTACATTTTGTATTTCGGCCACGTACTTGTCAATCTCATAAATAATATTTTTATTTTTTTGTAAGTTGTCTGCCATATTTGGAAAATGGTTCATATTATTTTGTTGTAAATCTTCTATCAACAAAATAAATTTGGTTTTATATGCATCTATGCTGCTAATCATATCAATTATTGTTTTATTTTTACCTTGTAATTCTAAATTTAAATGGCTTAATATGGAAGTCAAATCTGTAAGGAATGCTAAGTCACTAAGCCAGGTTTTGTCATTTAAATATGCATATTTTTTCTCTTGTTCATTAAGAAATTCTATTATTTCAGGCAATAAATCACGAAATCGTTGCAGAAATTTACCTCTACTTAGCCATCTTACATCAGTATGCAATAATAAATCAGACTGACCTTCATCGAGTTTTAGTTGAAAAAGACGACGTTTGAGAGAACTTCCACGAATTGAATTAACAATTTCAAACGCGACGTCCATATCTTCTTTTGTATTTAGTCTCTTGCTGGATAATACTTGCTGGTGAATTATACAGTGGTAACTCAAAAAATCTGGGAATTCATCGTCATTTCGACATAGGGCTATAAATCCATTTTTGCGGCCTATCATTGCAGCTGCGCCATCCGTTGTTATTGAAACTAATTTAAAAAGAGGTACTTTCTTATCATTAAGCAGACTTTTAAACCCGTTGAATATATCTACACCTCTAGTCCTTTCTTTCAAAGAAATCATACCCAACAATTCTTCTTTAGATGTAAAATCTTCAAAAACTAAACGAATGAAAACAAGTAACTGTGCAGTATCACTTATATCTGTCGATTCATCACATTGAAGAGAAAAACAAGAGCATCTGTTAATATCATTTTGTAACTGTTCCTTTAAATTTCCACCCATCTTTTCGATTCGTCGCATCACTGTGTTTCGGGACAGTTGTAGATCTTGAATTGCAGCAGTAATTTCGCTCTTGTTCTTAAAATCATTAAAAAGGGAATCCGAGATTTCCAAGAACATTTCCTTTACAAATTCACCATCAGAAAATGGTTTACATTTTTTAGCTAATAGATAGCTTACTTTGAAGGATGCAGTTGTTACTGCTTGTGACTTCAATATTGGCTTTTTGAAAATATTTTGTTGATTTGTTAATTGAGTTTTAAGATCCCGAACTTTACGTTTTCGTAATTCGGAATTTGGTGGATAATCTGTTTGATACTTGTTATGTAAAGATAAGAAATGTCTCTCCAAATTACCCTTTTTAGCAATGGCTATCGAGCTAAGACATATTAAGCAGCAACATTTATCATTCACCATCGTAAAAAAATAGTTAATTTCCCATTCTTCATTGAAATGATATGTTTTCGATTTTTTTGGTTTGCTATCCATGTTCATAAATAGGTATACTGAAATGCAAAAAATATACGACTTAATAATAGGGCATGTAATAAAAGTATTAAACAGTAACAATATAAATTACAATTAATACCTGGTGTAGGTTTAGCCGATAAACGAAATAGCTAATCATACTTAATAGTTGCGAATAATTAAATTATTATTTTAAATAATGCTTATAAATATTTAATTAAGATTTAAATAATTTTATTTAAAATATATCTCTTATATACTTGCACAATTAATTTAAAGAACACTAATATTTCATTAATACTTACAAATGAAACAATCCGCAAGAGAAATTGACTGTAGCGTACAAACACTAACTTCAGAATGAAAATTTAACACTATATTCTGCAAAATTAGATTCCAAGAATTAATCCTAATGGCATGGAATTTAAATGTTATTCTTTTAATAGTCATAAATTTCTCAGAAGTGTAAATACAAGTCAATTTTAAACGCACTGTATTTCAGATTTATTAAATAAACATCATTTATATACGTTTTTATATGTATTGTATAAGTTTTTATCATAAGCCTAAGTATTATGCTGATTTTGTAATATCCCAATTCAAATAAATTTTATATAGGTAGCAAAAAGTAGCAGCAGCAAAAAAGTTATCTACCGACAAAAGCTTTAAATAGAAAACAGAATTGCAAAAGTGCAAAGAAAAAGAACTTAATAAAACCATTTCAAATGTCAAAACAAACTAATAAAAATAATGATAATATAAAAATTATATCCTTTCTATGAGCTAATCACAGAAAACATTTGAATAAAAAGTATTTGTACTTTTTAAGTTAAAAGTTTTTATGAGATACTTTTCGCAAACCCCGAACTTGCGAGTGATCGACCAAAATTGGTCTCGCGATCGACCGGTCGATCGCGATCGACTTGTTGGCCACCCCTGCTCTACACCGCTTAATAACAAAGTTGGTTTGCGCATTCGCAAACCGCCATCATTGCGTACGTCATTTTTATAAAAATTAAAATGCCAGATCTTCTTCTTATTTAGGCAGGTTAGATCAATCTCGATTGAGATTCTAAAAATCCGATTCTGACTGGGGGCGCAGCCTCTGCAACCCCCACCGCCGACTCCGGCAGCGGCATTACATTCTACTCGTCATGGCGAGTAACATGATACCAAACGCGTGGGGCTAACCTAAAAACTAACAAAGTTGGGTTTGCGCATGCGCAAACCGCTATCTTTACGTATGTCACACCACCAAAAATCAAAATAGCGAGTCCTCTTACGTTGACAGGTGGTACCACCTATCATTTAGAAATTTAAATTTCCCGCGGTTTTTACTTCCGTTCGGCCATCTTAGCCGCCATCTTGGATTACGTAATCTAAGGTTTGCCCCCTATTGGCCCTCTGTCCAGTGACGTCACTATAGCGTCACTCTGACGGCGCTACGCGCCGGCGTAATGGCTGTCGGTGTGGTGGTGGCACCAGAATGCCTCATCTATACCTACTGAGATCTTCTGTTTTGGTACATAAACCACGCGAATTCTGGTAATAAATTGGTATCTTAACATTGTTGGGCTGATCTAGTTTAAAGAAGCAATAGTCGGAACACCGTTAACATACTTAATCTTGAGATTTGCTTCACCATGATCCACCCTCCGTCTCAATTCACTGACCACAGACTTGGAGTATGCACTTTGTCTAGGGGTTCTGTCCTGCCTAACTCTAACATTACGATACAAATGATCATCTTTGAGTCTTCCAGTCCTGCGCAGAATACTAAGTACCTGATGTTCATTGGAGAGAGTAACGTTTAGAGGTCTAGGAACGGATGCACTGCTAGAATACCTACCCAGGCGAAATGGCCTAATCTGGAGTAATCACCCTCAGGACACAACTTGTGGTGCATATTCTTCACTTCCAGTCTATCAACATCACTCTCACCACGGCTAGTAGTAGACCCAGACTCAGATTCTGGCAGTCCAAAAATAACAATATTTGACTTCCTCTTGTCTCGCTCACGAATCTCCTATATCCTCCATATAGGAGTCACTACCAGTTGAAACCTGTACAGTACTGGGTAACTCTGGTGTTACCTTCAATTTCTCAAGCTGTTTCTCGATATCACTTATTCTAGCAATTAGGTTTGGGAACTGTTTGAGACCATCGTCACAATCAGAACACATAAACAACAGCTTCCTTTTCTTCAACTCCACGCATCTAATCTCCGAGGCACTAAGGTCTGAACACTGCTCACAGAACAAGAGGTTACAGGTGTCACAACCAAAAGTCTTACCAGTAATACCACATCTTGAGCAGTCATGATTTATGGACAGCTGTAGATAAACAGTATAAAATGAAATATAAATAAACTGATCAAGTTAAAAGCTTTTTCCATCAACACAATACCAGGAGATAAGATAACTACGGTGCAAAAAAATAACTGTTCAATTGCAGAATACACTCCAAAACAAAGAACATTCAAATGTAACTTCCACTACAATGTTCAAATTCCGTAACCAACACTACCACCAGTGCACACAAATGCTGCAGTTTGTCATAAATCTTAACAAATTTGGATGTAAAAAACTTGTAATAAGAACCATAACAGTACAAGCAGACCTTTCTGATGTTTACAATTTGCAGGCTAATCTACTACTAATGTTAGGTAAACGTTTAAACATTGCTTCGATAGCCATTATGTAGAACAAAACATTTTCCCTTGGACCTTGTGTCCAAGAGCGAATTTCAGCCAACAAATCATATTCATAGTCGACAGGTAGAAAGTCCCTTTTTAGTAAAGTCACCAATTCAGACAAAGAAGAAGCATCCTTTTTTATACTTCCAAACCAGAGAAGTGCTGGACCTGTAAACAGTTCAATTGCGGCAGCAAACAGTTGTTCATCAGAATTTTTTCGAGATTCGCTAAATTTCTGAACTTTTTTTATAAAATATATGAGGCTTTCTTTATTAGTTTGCCCCAAGAATTTAATGCCTCATTTATATGCAGATATTGGCTTAGGGGTGTTCAAGGGTAGAGACAGTTCATGAACGTCTGACCTATGTAACATGGTTGAGGAAATGAGTGGTGCGAAATCTTCCTGACGTCCTGTTGTTCTAACAACAAACCTGTAATGACAATTATTTGACCCTCAATTTCAGATAGTTCATTTTCTTGTTTCGGGGTCTTTGGTTTTAATAAAGAAAATCTGCGTTCGAGATGACACAGATGTTACCCAGTACGACGTATTTCAATCTCAGAAAATGTCTCAGAAGAACCATAGTGAAATTCAGTATCAATTTCTCCAAGATTAGCGAGATCTGACTCACGTCATCGTCAAATTCGAGAGGCGACTCAATTTCAAACTTATAACCTGCTTTTTCTCTGGCCAAGACCATGCACGATTGCACCCTACGAAGTGTTTGGTTACTTGGGGGTTGTATAAGTCAAAATACAATTTTACTTACGCTAAAAAATACACATTCCTGTAAAAAAAAAACACCTACACAATACAGTTATGACCTAACAGTTTTCCTCTCAACCTTAACAACACCAGATAAAATTTTGTTCTAATTTTCTAAGTTTAAAGGTAGTTATAATGTCCCTGAGTTCAGAAGCCGGTTTCCCAGGTATGAGCTCGTGAAGATTTTTAGGCAAAAAAAATACCAATTTATTCCCCGACACCTAGGGATGTCATCAGTGGCGGATTTGCAGTCTTGGCCGTCCTAGGCCCTAGGCCATGTCGTAAGTACCAGCCGCCCCTTTCTCAGCACCAATCATATTGACTACATAATGAATGTACTTGATTGCCAACATTATATACATATGTATCATATCTATATTTTATACATAAAATGTGCGAAAGTGATTTAGGAAGATTATTTTTATACGATGCGGTGCAGACTGCACCGTGCAGTGCGGCCGCCATACGCCATAATGTGCTTTTTTGTCACGATTGGCCGCCCCTAATATCTGGCCGCCCTAGGCCCGGGCCTTAGGGCAAATCCGCCACTGGATGTCATTTGTAACAGTTATTCCCCAAAAAATATATACAAAATACAATTTTAATCCACTCTGCGAAAACTCACTAATTACTTTATTAATTGATGAATTTGATATTTGATGTTACAATATTATGAACTTGAGATAAAGTTCTTTTAAGTGGCTTTCTAATGTTTGATACTAAATTTAATTATCAAAGGTGTTAAATTGAAGTTAATATAATCATGAGAGTAGTAATAAAAATTGTACTTACTTTGGCTGGGAAGCAATCTTGCCTCTAAGCTCATATTTTTAAGACTTTCAGTGCAAAACTTTTGTCGGTAATCGTTAATTTAGATATCTAGATAAAACACAACACTCTAGTATCACTAAGCGTGAGAGGAAAGAAAGGGTCGGTATCACTGCTTTCAATAAATTATCAAGAATAAAACTCAACAATCATCTTTATTAAAAAATTAAACAGCAATACAGCGGTTTTTCAGGTAGAGATAATGAATATCAAATAGTAATAATTTTTAGATAATAGATAGCGTATACTAACAGAACTCTTAAAGATATAATCTTTAAAATACCAATTTTACTTCTGGCCAGATAGTTTTTGATTTATCTTACGGAAGCACACCCAATTATATCAAACTTAATGTGGGGCTGAAAGCCCATAACTCAAATTTTAATTCTTTTGTCAAATTCATAAAAAAATTAAAATGAACCAAAGGTTTAAACATTCTTAAGAAATGTATTTAAAGATTTCTACAAATATTTCCTAGCTACATTTGCAAGAAAATTTTCATGATGACCAAGATAATGATTTAAAAAATATGTATAGTGAGCTCTACTTTTTTTAATGGGCAGCTTTTCTCATCAAATTAATTACCCTAAATAATTAGGAAAATAATTGCTTACAGTACTTTACGGATATTAAAGGTAAAAATTTCTGAATTCAAAATCACTCCCTTATTATTAAAAGAAAGGCAACGCCACGTATCATATCGCAAATAAAGAGAAATGAGAATAATTGACTAAAAATTGGTGCAAAAATAACGTAAAAAGTTCAATCTTTTGGCTTGTTTGCTCCAAAATAGTTTCTGCGTATGTGAGTCTCGTTACAAATATTTGTAATGAAAGAGAACTCATATGTTTTCCTTGACGTCAACCACTGTTAAATTGCAGTGAAATCCCAGGCAACACAATTGTGATATTCACATTGCTGAGATGTTATTTTTAAGTAACAAATGCGACATATCCTGATACATGCATGTCATGTTTCTGGGATTGTTTTCTGTTATATGATTTTGCGCTTACACTGGTACATGCTAGCGATGTTAGCTGTTACTTTTGAGATACATGGCTAACCTTTACATGCCAAGTATGTAACAGCGACATAGCAATAATTTACATTTCAGAAGTTAATTTTAATGATATGCTAGCGATATTATAAACTATATTGCTGTTACTTCAGAAAAATAACATGCTAAGCATGTAATTAACACATGACCGTTACTTTATAGATTCACAGTTCATATTCACGCCACACCCTTTGTCATCGCTGAAATCGCCTTGACGCTTGGTTATTTTATAACTTTTATTGTGTGTGACATGTCATGTGTCGCACGACAATGACATACAAGAGTTTCGTGTTTTGTTGTGGATTATTTCTTGCAGTTTAGGTTTTAGGCAGAAGTTTTTTTGTTTGTACATTAACCATTATCCTACAATTACAATTAGGAGGTAAGTACCTACCTATATAGAATATATCTATTACCCAGTAAGTACATTTCCTGGGTTAAGTGTATACCTACTTATTATATGATGAACATCTAATAAGTTTGGCAAATCAAAACGATTGTTTACAAACAATACAGCATTTGTGTACATGGATTTAACATGGCAGTAGGCAGTAGCAGTGAAACCGCCACAGAAAATTATCTGCTTAAATCGCGAATCTAGACAAAATGTTTACTGGACGTATCTGTTATTGTGTCACTGGTTTTGTCAAGAGTTAGCGCCAATTTTTATTAATCCGCATTGCATGATCAGAATTACTTTTGTGTTTGCACAACGTAAGAAACAATTGTTATGCTGATGTGTTTATGTTAACTATTTGAGTTAGATACTTTTATTGTCGTCCATTTCTTAATGTAAAATGTCAAAAGGTAATTTCACTGATTTCATATAGACAAAAAAGACGCGAAACCAAAAAGACAAACAAATTAACAGATATGCTTTATTGCCATGAAGGGAAATAATTTTAGATTGCAATAAAAATAATATAGGGAAGTTGAAACATTTCCATATGTCGAGCCGAATTTGACTTCCGCTATTAATTAATTCCCACTACCTAAAAATATTGTTGATGATGCATTAGTAATATCATCATTTATGTCTTTAATATTACCATCCATACCTGCAGTGGACTCAAAGGCTGACACAGTGTTTTAATAAAACAACAATAAAAATAATACCAATTTTTCTAACAGCTCGGTTTTGAAATTTCAGATGTAATTCTGCAGAACAACCAACTAAAAGAAAAAGGGTGTGAAATTTCTGGTTCGGAGTGGTTCCATAAAGCAAGACAGCGGAAACAGAGAAATAACAAAAAGCATATTTCACTAAAGAAATCGAAATTTACAGCTTAACTTTTAATTAATATAGACAATATGAGATCATTGTTGTTTCTATGTTTACAAATTCCAGCAAGTTTATGCATATGTTTTAAATTCATTTTTATTTTTAGATTTGTATTATGAGAATTTTGTTTTTTTATTTAGTGTTCACTGAAAAAAATATTGTTTTGTAGTCGATAAAATACATGTTAACATTTTTTAGAAGCTTGCATTACCTACACCTTTGGAGTTCATTTCTAGTTTTATATTGATATTATGAGACTTTGTTTTTTCTATAAATTTACGGTTAGTTGGAAAATGTATTGGTTTGTGCTGCATTAAATATATGTTAAACTTTTAGTAGCTTCTATTTATGTATATATTTAGGATTCATTTTTGTTTTTATACTATATGAGAATTTTGTTTTTTCTTCATTTACTGAAAATGTTATAGTTTTGTATGTTTTATAAAATATATATTTACATTTTCTAGAAGTTCATCTGTTGTTTTTATTGTCCCATTCATTTTTTTATAAATATTTTAGACTCAATAATTATTAGTAACTTTATATATATATATATATATATATATATATATATATATATATATATATATATATATATATATTTATATCTGTGTGTGTGTGTGTGTATAATTTACATGACAGCCATGAAGTATGAATTATATACTGGGAATATACCATAGGACATCTCAAGTACATTATTCAGTTACATGCTAGAGATGAGTCTAGATACATTATTGAAATATTAGTAATTACATCTCCTTAATAGCACAAGCGATGTCTCCAGCATGATAAGCAGTCATATCCCTGCTATGTATTGTCAATGTTGGCAGTTGCTGACATTTCCTAGCTCTGGTAACTTGCATAGACCTTACAAAGTACATCTTTGCGATGTTCAATGTCGCGCTGTTACATGCAAAATACATTATTGTTATGTAGTTGTGTTGCCTGGGATGGCCCATCGCTCGCCCATCTGACAATCATTTACCCAGGGGCAGTACACTTGTCATTAACCATTGCATCGCCCTGTATTTAGGGAGGCTATTAAATGCTGACCTACGATCAGGCAGAGTGTTTACTCCAGCCTGTGCCCCAGGAGAATACTCAATCATGGTTACTGTCCCGCAGCCAGGGAGATAAGAAAGTGTGAGGCAATATCCCGCAGCCTGGACCTCTGCAATTATCAAAACAGAAAATCCCCTTTAAAATCGTGTAATATAATTAAGAAGTTAGCATTGCTTACCAAAAATGTTCGAATTGAGGTCTTGCACATACAATTATAACTGACAGGGAAACCACTAATTTCAACTTGCTGACATTAGCAATTATTTGCTCAAAAAAATTGAGAAGTTTAAAGTACCTTTTCCTTTGTCGAGAGGTGGTATTGTTTCACGCTTCGGTAACGAAATCCATTGTTCACTTCGTAGTCGTCTGTATTTATAGACTTTAACGGCTACGCTTAAACTCGCGCTCATGCGCCAGTACCTGATTGGTGGAAACCTAAACAGCGCAGCCCCTACGACCACGTCACTAGAAACTTGTATAATTCAAAATTAATCGTCGCATCTTAGCTGAAAACTATTGCGTCTTATTACCTCTCTTAGGGAACCATCCAACTTGAAAGACAAGGCTAGAGAATGCGAAAGGTCACCACTACTAGTTAAAATAAAAAAATGTATTCTGCCGAAGCATTGGAACTATCACGTCGTTGTTAAAAGAAGTATGTGTGATATTTTTAAATCGACTTTACTTTCCATTCTATTTAGGTCGAAAATTCCTCGATAACGCCGTTGGACATTATTTCTGAGAATATAGAGACCCCGTAATCAAACAAACCTTTACTGTGTTTGGTATACAATCGGTTAAACTTTCGATGCTCACTAGATACGTTTACTTTAAAAGCATATTTCAGAAAGGCCAGAATTGTATTACGATGGTAATGCAATGGCGCATTTTCATAAAATTCTTTTATTGGTAGTTTATTCGCCGTTCAATATTTAAAGACTGTAATGAGCATTGTAATTTTCTCAAATATTCTCTAGAGTCAGCAGAATTATACGGTAGCGGAAAAGTCGACGTAACTATATATATATATATATATATATATATATATATATATATATATATATATATATATATATATATATATATATATATATATATATATATAAATTATTGTGCTCGTGTTATCCGTGTTTTTCAATTATCCGTGTTGCCGATCCTCCCATTAGACCGGATAATCGAGGGTATACTGTATTTAGAAAAATATTAGTCTACAATCCAGCACGTACTTACAACAACTTATTGTTACTTATACAAACCGTCATCTTGGCTGAAGTAGGTACATACTGGAAACATTCATTCATTGTTCGGTTTTTCTGGCTGCGGTTTAGGTTAACCATTCGCACAATTACTGTCGTTCGATTTTTCTATGTCGCCGTTAATTAATATCTACCCTCATTGGGTGTAGCAAACTGTGTATGAGATCACTATACTTTACACATTACCCAACACCTACTTTAACAAACTTATTACCTACTACATATTTTACCATCTATTATTGCCATAACTATTAGTATTTTTTCCATACTGGAAACAAAACACAAAAACGTCTCAACTCGAATTGAAATTCTCACCCTGAAACAAACCAAACTCGATTCTATTACATTAATCACCGCGACGGGAGCGATTAAATGGACTGTGTTGCCTACATAGAGAAAGTCTCACCAATGCGACAAATGCGTTAACACGAAGAAAAAACATTTCAAAGTATCGAAGTGCTGGTATTTTTAGTTGTTGAGCGTCTTATTTATCTACTAACTCAAGTAATATAAACCACAAAAACAGAGAATGATGAGAAAGCAAAAACTGAATGCACCATATGCTCAAAGTTATTATCTACCAAATATGCGCTAAACAGGCACATGATCAACTCACATAAAAGCAAAAATCATCCTAATTATTCGAAGACTTCTCGTAATACATCAAGGTTACTCTGCCCTCAAGATAATTGCATGGAAACACTACTCAACCATAGAGGCTTATATAGTTCACCTCAATGAAAACCATTCAATAGATATTGAAACTGAAAAGATTGAGTTAAATTCTGTGAACGGTAAGTGGTTGGTCAAACATAAATGTAGATTTCCAGCTGAAAATAAAATTAATTACAAATTGGTGGTATTTTATTTCAATAGTTAATGAATAAACCACACCTTTGGTTGATTAATAGTTTTATGAATCACCACTTATTGTCGTTAATGAAAAAAAATATCTCGGGACACAGCAAGTGCGTTATGATAGTGAATGTTTATTAAATTCTTCAAATTTGAATAACTCAATTTTCTATAAACTTAGAGAGTTTAATTTTGGTATGTAGTAAGGTATTTCCTAGGGCAAAATATCTACCAAATTTAATTAAAATAACTTTGTAATTTTCGGAGAAAAAAATTTTTTTCGAAAGAAAATTTAAAATTTGAATAACTTAATTTTATATAAACCTAGAAAGTCGAATTTTGGTACGTAATAAGGTCTCTCCCAAGGCACCATATATAGTAAATTTTATTAGCGCAGATTTGTTATTTTCGGAGAAAAAATTTTTTTTTGAAAGAAAACTTAAAATTTTCCCGGGAAACCTCGTCCGATTCTTCTGGTTAACGAACTGATCCAAGCCATTAATCAAGGAAAGGCACTTGCCGAGTTTAATTGAAATCGGTTAATTATTTTTTGAGTTATCAGTCGGATATATATATATATATATATATATATATATATATATATATATATATATATATATATATATATATATATATATATATATATATATAAATTGAAACTGACCCCGGATATGGGTTCTAGGGGTCCTAGTTCATGCTCATTTGAAAAAAAAATTTGCAAAGTCTCATTCGATACCTCTCTATTAGTGATTTTTTAAAAATAAAAATTCACTAATAATAAATGATCATAGGTTCCAACAACTGAACATAACACTTGTTTATCTCTTCTTTGTTTTTTATCGACTAGAGCCATTAAGCGGTGTGGACAGGTATACATATTATAGATGCCTATACTTTTATTTTAAACAGTTTTTTTAACTGCCAATTACATATAATATCAAATAATATAATATCAACGTATAATGATTAATAGGAATCAGTACTTCATACTGTGCAGTGTATAATAGTATCACTTTCAAACCTGCAATTATATATTCAGGGAATAAATATTTGACTTCCTACTGTACTTTAAAGTTTTAATTTTGCCGCTTTAACTTTAACACGCATGAAATATTCCCACGAAATGCGCATGATGGGTGCCACCCAGATTTTACTGTCGTGAGACCCTCTTAACAATTCAGCTGCCGGCGCCTGGTGAACTCGCCCATTTCGTTTACCAGGTGCCAAACATTTTAATAGTTGAGTTCAGTTACGTAGCCAGCTCGAACTCAACTGGTGCTAATTTCTCAAAGCGGAATTTATTTTCGCTAACTAACTCAACATAATGCTGAATCATGCGTAGTTAAGTAGCCATCCACTGTTCTGAATTGGTTTATTCTTGCGTCATTCTTTGTGATTCTCATTCATAAAAAATTGTTAGACATTATAAAATGGTCATAAAAATCACATGGAGTGTTATTTCATATTATATCCTTGTAATAATCTTCATTTCTCATTGGTTTGGTTCTTTCAGGCGACACTATATCCAATTACTGGGCCTAATTTTCTATCGCCAGTCCTGTCAGGATGAGATCAAGAGGCTCATCAGCTAATTCTGTTAGAGTAGAGTTTCTAAGTTAATCATTATTTTCTTAACCGTTGTCGGTTTGTAAGGCTATATGGATTCTCACCTCAATTAGAACCGCAGACCAGTTTCGCTCTAATTAAAGCTCGTCAGTACGGCATACCAATAGCAGCGAAAATACACCTATAAAGTAAAACGGCTATGGTAGCCAGCCTTCCAACACTAAGTGAGATATAATACATGAAGCACGTGCCGCCACCTTGTTGCGGAACCAAGTAGTATGTTGTCACGGCAGCTACAAATAACACAAAGTGTTAAATATTAATACAATTTAGTAAATTGTCAGCTCTGGCCCATCTCTACCCTAATATAGGGACAAAGTATGTAAGGCTAGATGCATTCTCACCACAATTAGAACCGCAGACCGGTTTCGCTCTAATTGGAGCACGTCAGTACGGCATACTAATTGTAGCGAAAATACACCTATAAAGTAAAACGGCTATGGTAGCCAGCCTTCCAACACTAAATAAGTGGTTTACAAAATTGTTAGTTGGTTCTATACAGTCCCTAATATTTAACACTTTGTGTTATTTGGAGCTGCGGTGACAACATACTACTTGGTTCCGCAACGAGGTGGCGGCACGTGCTTCGTGTCTTATATCTCACTTAGTGTTGGAAGGCTGGCTACCATAGCCGTTTTACTTTGTAGGTGTATTTTCGCTGCAATTAGAATGCCGTACTGAGGAGCTCTAATAATTAGAGCGGGTTCTAATTGTGGTGAGAATGCATCTAGCCTTACATACTTTCTCCCTATATTAGGGTACAAATGGGCCAGGACTGTCAATTTACTAAGTTGTTAATTGGTTGTATACAGTATCTTATATTTAACACTTTGTGAAATAAATCGTAAGGATTGTAAAATGGGCAAACAAAACGATGATCTATTGAAACTAGATTTAAAGAAGATTTAGCACAACTGAGATATCTAATGAGCGAGTACACCAGGCACCGGCAGCTGCATTGTTATGTCAAAAAACTTTGTCCAAGTTTTTTAACATAACAATATAGTTGTTGGCGGCTGGTGACCTCGGCCATTGATAAATCATGTATTGCTCAACATATCTGGGATAATAATTACCACGTAGATAAAGAAAATCTCAAATGTTAGGCAACCGTGATAATAAGAAATATATATATATATATATATATATATATATATATATATATATATATATATATATATATATATATATATATATATATATATATACCCACTAACCATGGTAACTTACAAATGCTTACCGCAACGTTAGATAATTTACCATTAAGCAAGTTAAGTTTGCAACATTTCTAAATGTTTGCAGCCAAAAAACCAATGCAAACTTACAAATGAAACTTTAACATAACTTTCAAATGTAATTACTCCTTTGCGGGCTTGTTGTTTTTCTTCATTTGTAAGCTCACGTAAAGTTACAATTGTAATGTTTCTGAAAGTTTGTTTTAATTAGTAAACATTTATTTGAATTCCCCCCATTTTCGTATTCATGTATGTTCGATCGTATGTCATCGTCGTCCAATAGAAACATACAACACACTAACGCCAACAGCGAACTGACAACTGACTCTGACAATGCGCCTGGTATTAATGATTAATGGCGGCTTGTTGTTTATATTATATTTATGATATCATAAGCTGTTATTTGATCTATGTCTATTTATTTTTCTGGAAGTTTGAAAAATTGAACAATCATATTGTAGTCTGAATTGTTTGAATTTTGGGTAATTAAGTAATGCGTTGTCTGGAGTGTAGATAATGAAACATGTAGTATATCGGCAAACATGTCAGGTAAGAATCCCAAAAACTCTGACGGCGCTACGCGCCGGCGTAGTGGCTGGCGGTGTGGTGGTGGCACCAGAATGCCTCATCTATACCTACTGAGATCTTCTGTTTTGGTACATAAACCACGCGAATTCTGGTAATAAATTGGTATCTTAACATTGTTGGGCTGATCTAGTTTAAAGAAGCAATAGTCGGAACACCGTTAACATACTTAATCTTGAGATTTGCTTCACCATGATCCACCCTCCGTCTCAATTCACTGACCACAGACTTGGAGTATGCACTTTGTCTAGGGGTTCTGTCCTGCCTAACTCTAACATTACGATACAAATGATCATCTTTGAGTCTTCCAGTCCTGCGCAGAATACTAAGTACCTGATGTTCATTGGAGAGAGTAACGTTTAGAGGTCTAGGAACGGATGCACTGCTAGAATACCTACCCAGGCGAAATGGCCTAATCTGGAGTAATCACCCTCAGGACACAACTTGTGGTGCATATTCTTCACTTCCAGTCTATCAACATCACTCTCACCACGGCTAGTAGTAGACCCAGACTCAGATTCTGGCAGTCCAAAAATAACAATATTTGACTTCCTCTTGTCTCGCTCACGAATCTCCTATATCCTCCATATAGGAGTCACTACCAGTTGAAACCTGTACAGTACTGGGTAACTCTGGTGTTACCTTCAATTTCTCAAGCTGTTTCTCGATATCACTTATTCTAGCAATTAGGTTTGGGAACTGTTTGAGACCATCGTCACAATCAGAACACATAAACAACAGCTTCCTTTTCTTCAACTCCACGCATCTAATCTCCGAGGCACTAAGGTCTGAACACTGCTCACAGAACAAGAGGTTACAGGTGTCACAACCAAAAGTCTTACCAGTAATACCACATCTTGAGCAGTCATGATTTATGGACAGCTGTAGATAAACAGTATAAAATGAAATATAAATAAACTGATCAAGTTAAAAGCTTTTTCCATCAACACAATACCAGGAGATAAGATAACTACGGTGCAAAAAAATAACTGTTCAATTGCAGAATACACTCCAAAACAAAGAACATTCAAATGTAACTTCCACTACAATGTTCAAATTCCGTAACCAACACTACCACCAGTGCACACAAATGCTGCAGTTTGTCATAAATCTTAACAAATTTGGATGTAAAAAACTTGTAATAAGAACCATAACAGTACAAGCAGACCTTTCTGATGTTTACAATTTGCAGGCTAATCTACTACTAATGTTAGGTAAACGTTTAAACATTGCTTCGATAGCCATTATGTAGAACAAAACATTTTCCCTTGGACCTTGTGTCCAAGAGCGAATTTCAGCCAACAAATCATACTCATAGTCGACAGGTAGAAAGTCCCTTTTTAGTAAAGTCACCAATTCAGACAAAGAAGAAGCATCCTTTTTTATACTTCCAAACCAGAGAAGTGCTGGACCTGTAAACAGTTCAATTGCGGCAGCAAACAGTTGTTCATCAGAATTTTTTCGAGATTCGCTAAATTTCTGAACTTTTTTTATAAAATATATGAGGCTTTCTTTATTAGTTTGCCCCAAGAATTTAATGCCCCATTTATATGCAGGTATTGGCTTAGGGGTGTTCAAGGGTAGAGACAGTTCATGAACGTCTGACCTATGTAACATGGTTGAGGAAATGAGTGGTGCGAAATCTTCCTGACGTCCTGTTGTTCTAACAACAAACCTGTAATGACAATTATTTGACCCTCAATTTCAGATAGTTCATTTTCTTGTTTCGGGGTCTTTGGTTTTAATAAAGAAAATCTGCGTTCGAGATGACACAGATGTTACCCAGTACGACGTATTTCAATCTCAGAAAATGTCTCAGAAGAACCATAGTGAAATTCAGTATCAATTTCTCCAAGATTAGCGAGATCTGACTCACGTCATCGTCAAATTCGAGAGGCGACTCAATTTCAAACTTATAACCTGCTTTTTCTCTGGCCAAGACCATGCACGATTGCACCCTACGAAGTGTTTGGTTACTTGGGGGTTGTATAAGTCAAAATACAATTTTACTTACGCTAAAAAATACACATTCCTGTAAAAAAAAAACACCTACACAATACAGTTATGACCTAACAGTTTTCCTCTCAACCTTAACAACACCAGATAAAATTTTGTTCTAATTTTCTAAGTTTAAAGGTAGTTATAATGTCCCTGAGTTCAGAAGCCGGTTTCCCAGGTATGAGCTCGTGAAGATTTTTAGGCAAAAAAAATACCAATTTATTCCCCGACACCTAGGGATGTCATCAGTGGCGGATTTGCAGTCTTGGCCGTCCTAGGCCCTAGGCCATGTCGTAAGTACCAGCCGCCCCTTTCTCAGCACCAATCATATTGACTACATAATGAATGTACTTGATTGCCAACATTATATACATATGTATCATATCTATATTTTATACATAAAATGTGCGAAAGTGATTTAGGAAGATTATTTTTATACGATGCGGTGCAGACTGCACCGTGCAGTGCGGCCGCCATACGCCATAATGTGCTTTTTTGTCACGATTGGCCGCCCCTAATATCTGGCCGCCCTAGGCCCGGGCATTAGGGCAAATCCGCCACTGGATGTCATTTGTAACAGTTATTCCCCAAAAAATATATACAAAATACAATTTTAATCCACTCTGCGAAAACTCACTAATTACTTTATTAATTGATGAATTTGATATTTGATGTTACAATATTATGAACTTGAGATAAAGTTCTTTTAAGTGGCTTTCTAATGTTTGATACTAAATTTAATTATCAAAGGTGTTAAATTGAAGTTAATATAATCATGAGAGTAGTAATAAAAATTGTACTTACTTTGGCTGGGAAGCAATCTTGCCTCTAAGCTCATATTTTTAAGACTTTCAGTGCAAAACTTTTGTCGGTAATCGTTAATTTAGATATCTAGATAAAACACAACACTCTAGTATCACTAAGCGTGAGAGGAAAGAAAGGGTCGGTATCACTGCTTTCAATAAATTATCAAGAATAAAACTCAACAATCATCTTTATTAAAAATTTAAACAGCAATACAGCGGTTTTTCAGGTAGAGATAATGAATATCAAATAGTAATAATTTTTAGATAATAGATAGCGTATACTAACAGAACTCTTAAAGATATAATCTTTAAAATACCAATTTTACTTCTGGCCAGATAGTTTTTGATTTATCTTACGGAAGCACACCCAATTATATCAAACTTAATGTGGGGCTGAAAGCCCATAACTCAAATTTTAATTCTTTTGTCAAATTCATAAAAAAATTAAAATGAACCAAAGGTTTAAACATTCTTAAGAAATGTATTTAAAGATTTCTACAAATATTTCCTAGCTACATTTGCAAGAAAATTTTCATGATGACCAAGATAATAATTTAAAAAATATGTATAGTGAGCTCTACTTTTTTTAATGGGCAGCTTTTCTCATCAAATTAATTACCCTAAATAATTAGGAAAATAATTGCTTACAGTACTTTACGGATATTAAAGGTAAAAATTTCTGAATTCAAAATCACTCCCTTATTATTAAAAGAAAGGCAACGCCACGTATCATATCGCAAATAAAGAGAAATGAGAATAATTGACTAAAAATTGGTGCAAAAATAACGTAAAAAGTTCAATCTTTTGGCTTGTTTGCTCCAAAATAGTTTCTGCGTATGTGAGTCTCGTTACAAATATTTGTAATGAAAGAGAACTCATATGTTTTCCTTGACGTCAACCACTGTTAAATTGCAGTGAAATCCCAGGCAACACAATTGTGATATTCACATTGCTGAGATGTTATTTTTAAGTAACAAATGCGACATATCCTGATACATGCATGTCATGTTTCTGGGATTGTTTTCTGTTATATGATTTTGCGCTTACACTGGTACATGCTAGCGATGTTAGCTGTTACTTTTGAGATACATGGCTAACCTTTACATGCCAAGTATGTAACAGCGACATAGCAATAATTTACATTTCAGAAGTTAATTTTAATGATATGCTAGCGATATTATAAACTATATTGCTGTTACTTCAGAAAAATAACATGCTAAGCATGTAATTAACACATGACCGTTACTTTATAGATTCACAGTTCATATTCACGCCACACCCTTTGTCATCGCTGAAATCGCATTGACGCTTGGTTATTTTATAACTTTTATTGTGTGTGACATGTCATGTGTCGCACGACAATGACATACAAGAGTTTCGTGTTTTGTTGTGGATTATTTCTTGCAGTTTAGGTTTTAGGCAGAAGTTTTTTTGTTTGTACATTAACCATTATCCTACAATTACAATTAGGAGGTAAGTACCTACCTATATAGAATATATCTATTACCCAGTAAGTACATTTCCTGGGTTAAGTGTATACCTACTTATTATATGATGAACATCTAATAAGTTTGGCAAATCAAAACGATTGTTTACAAACAATACAGCATTTGTGTACATGGATTTAACATGGCAGTAGGCAGTAGCAGTGAAACCGCCACAGAAAATTATCTGCTTAAATCGCGAATCTAGACAAAATGTTTACTGGACGTATCTGTTATTGTGTCACTGGTTTTGTCAAGAGTTAGCGCCAATTTTTATTAATCCGCATTGCATGATCAGAATTACTTTTGTGTTTGCACAACGTAAGAAACAATTGTTATGCTGATGTGTTTATGTTAACTATTTGAGTTAGATACTTTTATTGTCGTCCATTTCTTAATGTAAAATGTCAAAAGGTAATTTCACTGATTTCATATAGACAAAAAAGACGCGAAACCAAAAAGACAAACAAATTAACAGATATGCTTTATTGCCATGTAGGGAAATAATTTTAGATTGCAATAAAAATAATATAGGGAAGTTGAAACATTTCCATATGTCGAGCCGAATTTGACTTCCGCTATTAATTAATTCCCACTACCTAAAAATATTGTTGATGATGCATTAGTAATATCATCATTTATGTCTTTAATATTACCATCCATACCTGCAGTGGACTCAAAGGCTGACACAGTGTTTTAATAAAACAACAATAAAAATAATACCAATTTTTCTAACAGCTCGGTTTTGAAATTTCAGATGTAATTCTGCAGAACAACCAACTAAAAGAAAAAGGGTGTGAAATTTCTGGTTCGGAGTGGTTCCATAAAGCAAGACAGCGGAAACAGAGAAATAACAAAAAGCATATTTCACTAAAGAAATCGAAATTTACAGCTTAACTTTTAATTAATATAGACAATATGAGATCATTGTTGTTTCTATGTTTACAAATTCCAGCAAGTTTATGCATATGTTTTAAATTCATTTTTATTTTTAGATTTGTATTATGAGAATTTTGTTTTTTTATTTAGTGTTCACTGAAAAAAATATTGTTTTGTAGTCGATAAAATACATGTTAACATTTTTTAGAAGCTTGCATTACCTACACCTTTGGAGTTCATTTCTAGTTTTATATTGATATTATGAGACTTTGTTTTTTCTATAAATTTACGGTTAGTTGGAAAATGTATTGGTTTGTGCTGCATTAAATATATGTTAAACTTTTAGTAGCTTCTATTTATGTATATATTTAGGATTCATTTTTGTTTTTATACTATATGAGAATTTTGTTTTTTTCTTCATTTACTGAAAATGTTATAGTTTTGTATGTTTTATAAAATATATATTTACATTTTCTAGAAGTTCATCTGTTGTTTTTATTGTCCCATTCATTTTTTTATAAATATTTTAGACTCAATAATTATTAGTAACTTTATATATATATATATATATATATATATATATATATATATATATATATATATATATATATATATATATATATATATTTATATCTGTGTGTGTGTGTGTATAATTTACATGACAGCCATGAAGTATGAATTATATACTGGGAATATACCATAGGACATCTCAAGTACATTATTCAGTTACATGCTAGAGATGAGTCTAGATACATTATTGAAATATTAGTAATTACATCTCCTTAATAGCACAAGCGATGTCTCCAGCATGTTAAGCAGTCATATCCCTGCTATGTATTGTCAATGTTGGCAGTTGCTGACATTTCCTAGCTCTGGTAACTTGCATAGACCTTACAAAGTACATCTTTGCGATGTTCAATGTCGCGCTGTTACATGCAAAATACATTATTGTTATGTAGTTGTGTTGCCTGGGATGGCCCATCGCTCGCCCATCTGACAATCATTTACCCAGGGGCAGTACACTTGTCATTAACCATTGCATCGCCCTGTATTTAGGGAGGCTATTAAATGCTGACCTACGATCAGGCAGAGTGTTTACTCCAGCCTGTGCCCCAGGAGAATACTCAATCATGGTTACTGTCCCGCAACCAGGGAGATAAGAAAGTGTGAGGCAATATCCCGCAGCCTGGACCTCTGCAATTATCAAAAGAGAAAATCCCCTTTAAAATCGTGTAATATAATTAAGAAGTTAGCATTGCTTACCAAAAATGTTCGAATTGAGGTCTTGCACATACAATTATAACTGACAGGGAAACCACTAATTTCAACTTGCTGACATTAGCAATTATTTGCTCAAAAAAATTGAGAAGTTTAAAGTACCTTTTCCTTTGTCGAGAGGTGGTATTGTTTCACGCTTCGGTAACGAAATCCATTGTTCACTTCGTAGTCGTCTGTATTTATAGACTTTAACGGCTACGCTTAAACTCGAATCAAATTAGGGGTAGTTTACCCCTTTAAAGATTAATTTATTTAACAAAAATATGAGCCAAGCTCTACAAGTTATTTACACTAACTTTATTGTGAACAAGACTGACTGCTGTTTTACAAAATCTGAGTTTATATAATACAATACAATAATCAATAAATAATTTAGATACAATTATCGTTTAAGTAAATAGGTGAAAGGTTGGTGTCGCGATATCACGCGGCACGTACTAATAGCTATTCTAGAATTTACTGATAACTTGATAAAATATAAAATAGTGAAAGTTCTATTATAATTGTCACGTACTAATAATTATATTATAATTAAGTGTGTTTGTTGTATATTGATTAAAGACAAAATAATATGATAACGTTATAATACGAATGGTAAAAGTTCCACTAACATAATTCCTCCCTCCATAAGAGAAAACTTCGGGCGAAGACGGAAGTTTTCAGGTGCGAAGTCTCATTGGTTGCTGCAATTCAATATCTTCCATTGGGATGACGTCTAAGTTTCTATCCTTTTTTAGATGGTACTTGTAGTAAATGTAACTTGGGACTGACACAAATACTATGATATACAATATAATTGTCCATATACTGGTGTGTTCGATCGGAATTTCTTTTAAAGATGTGGCATGTAACTTTAAACTTGCTAACTCGTTCTGGACTTGCTTCATGCGGTCCAGATGAACTGCATCCATTTGGATGGTGGGAAGATCTTCTATGTCTTCTTTGACGTTTGTATTTGGGTCCAACCTTGGGATGTGTAAGATTTGTTCTGGCTTAGTGGTATTCTCGTAGTTTTTGAGTATTGTCGTATTTATTTTGGCAATACAATCCCTTGGAACGGTGATTATATAGCTGCCTCTAATTGACAAGACGTTTTCTTCTTGTGGGCAATTATGATGCAGAACTGTTTCTTGTGGAGAAATTACAATCCATTGGTTGTAGGAGATTTTCTCAATTTTCAAGGAAGACAACTTGAATGTTTCTGCTTGGCATTTGCTAAATGGTTTCTGTATTTTGAGAAGCTGGGTTTCACAAGTATCTTGTTGAGGTAGGTTCAGCTCAGGTAGATGGCAGAGAAATATTCCATCTGGCAATTCTTTGCATTCAGTGTCCATAAAGCCATAGTGATTGTCATTCATTATAAGGTATGGGTGTTGGGGTGTTATCATTTGAAAGGTATATCCATTATCAAAGGAAATGGGGAAGGAATATAAATGATAGTATGCATATTCTGATAATTCAACAAGTGGAATTTCTAAGATAAATATAATTTTAAAATTATGTTTAACAGCTTTAACTCTAATAATAAATTCATTTTTATAAATATCCATTTTATATACTAAGGTTGATTCTACTAATTCTTTAGACATTTTAGTTATTTCTTCTTCTAATAGTTGCGGTTCTATCATGGAAGGGTGAAACGTTTTTAGTTTAGCAAATATAATTGCATTTTCTGTCGCTAGGAAAATTTGATTTGTTGTTGAACTAAGTAAATTTAACTGAATAATAATATCAGTAATAAGGGTTTTATTATACTCAGTAATTTGGTTAATTTTTTCGTTGTGAATTACAACTGCTAATAGTCTCAATTGATGTGCCAATTTTTCCTGGTTGCTATTTAAGGAAGAGATTGTGTCATTAAATATATCAATTGCGTTTTGTGTTATTGAAATTTGTTTCTCTATGAGATCGTAGTTATGTTTAGTTTTTCTTTGTAGTTTATCTAAAACTAAATTAATTTTTTCTCCATCCTCTGAATCGAGGTTACCTGTAATTGACTTGAATATAGAACCTAATCCGTTAATTAAACCTCTTTTTGATCTCATATTATTTATTTTGTCATGTAAAAATAATCGTTTAACTGTTTTTCTTAAATTTTGTATATTAAAGTTTAAAACGTTAAGATAATTAGCAAATTCCTTTTTATATTCAGAACTCATGGTTCTGTTTAATTCCGTATATGTGTCAAACAACTGTTGTGTTTCCATATATAGGGGTTCTAGATCGTGGATGTGAATAAAGGACCATTTGTTATTAATGTTTTTTGCTTTTCCTAGTTTTTTAGGAAGAAGGCCGGGATTCTCGGTTACCTTCTTGATGAAGTTTGTGCTTGTTGTGAATTCGATGATGAGGGTGACGAAGATTCTGGAACAAATCGGAGATTGTCAGCATGGGAAGTTTCAGATTGTTGTAGGGAAGTATGGTGGATAATATATTTATTATGAGGAAGGATGTCTGTAATTATGTAAGGACCAGAATATAAATTTGCTGATTTCTTTTTTCTTGGTGAATTATTTTTCTTTAGTACACGATCTCCTATTTTAAAAGGGTTATTAGTGTTTACGTTTCGTTTGTTAATTATTCGTTTTTTGTCTTTTCTTAATTTTCCGTTTACTGCGTTATAAATATGAGACATTTTTTGTTTGTGAATATTGTTGTAATTTTCAAGAATATTTTTCTCAAATTGAATTGATAGGGGGTCTGTAGTATTAGTTGTGCCAAAACATAGTTCAAAAGGGGCAAAATTTGTGCTAGAATGTACACTGCTATTGTAAGCAATAATACAGTATGGCATAATTTTCTCTGGTCTGTCTTTTGGAAATTTATGTTTTAGTAGTCGGTAATGTTCTATTAAAGTAGAGTGTAGTCTTTCGACAGGTGAATTAGATCTGGGATGCTGGACAGTTATAAAATGTATTTTTATGTTATATAAATTTAAAAGTTCTCTTATTGTGGAACTGGTAAATTCGGAACCTTGGTCCAGGGTTATATACGAGGGAGTGCCAAAATGTTGAAAAAAGTTTACTAGGGCATCTGCTACGTCTACTTGGTTTTTTGATTTAAGGTGATAAGCTTGTGCTAATTTAGTAAAAGTGTCTATAATTGTTAAAAAGTTAGCGTTGTCAATCTTAAATGTATCTATATGTAAATTTTCGAATGGTTTAGAAGGGGTTTGGGTAATTTCTAGAGGAATTCTTAAAGGATTTCTTTCATATTTGTGATTTTTACAAAATTCGCACTGGTTTATATAATCAGTGATTGTATTTTTCATATTAGGCCAGTAATACATTTGTTTAAGCCTATTGTATGTTTCAATTATGCCTCTATGGTTTGTTTTACCTTGATGGTAACGAGTTATAATTTCTTCTTGTGTCGTTTTGTCATTTTCGTCTTCTACCAGTTTATTACATTTAAAGAATTTTGGGGCGTTTTCTTTATTAAAATATTTACAAACTATATTACTGAATTTCTTATACATGTTTTCTGAAGAAAAATAAAAATAATTATTAATTTTTGGGATACATATTTCTTTAAGGGTTTTTAATATTTTTTCGTCACTTATACTTGGTGGAACAGATATATCGAATATTGTTCTAAAATCTAGTTTACGTGGAATTACTCTTACATCAGAGATAGTATTGATTTCTTTTATTCTGATTTGTTGAGGTTTATTATTAATTCTTTCGTCTAAAATAGGTATACCGGGGGCAGATGTAAAGTCTACTTCTGAGTGAATTGTTTCGTTTTCCTCATTATCAATATTATTATTATTATTATTATTTTCATTATTATTATTATAATTATTAGTATTATTCATTATTTCATCGTACGTTTGATTTACTAAGTCATCCAAGTCATTAATATTTAAAGATTCTCCGGGTTCTGCTATGATCGACGATTGATCTATATTATCTATAGGGTGGATTTCTATTCTAGATAAACAATCGGCATTGGTATTAGATTTTCCCTTTTTATAACAAATATCATAGTCAAATTCTTCTAGTCTTAAACGCCATCTTAAAAGTTTTGAATTGGGTTCTTTCAGGGAAAATACCCATTGTAAGGGTTTGTGATCGGTATAGATCGTGAATTTTCTTCCAAAAAGATAGGGACGGAAATGTTTTGTTGACCATACGATAGCGAGGAGTTCCTTTTCTATAGTGGAATATCTAGTTTCACTTTCGTTTAATGTCCTACTGGCATAAGCAATGGGTTTGTCTTGGCCAATAGGGCCTTGTGAAAGAATTGCACCGATTGCAAAATTTGAAGCATCTGTTGTTAATATGAAGGGTTTGGAAAAGTCAGGGGTTTGAAGAATTGGATCATTAGATAAAATTTCTTTGCATTTTTCAAAAGCTTCGATAAAAGATTGGTCATGAATAACTTTTGCATTTTTCTTGAGACATTTCGTTAGGGGTTTTGTAATAAAGGCAAAGTTATGAATAAATTTACGATAGTAACCTAGAAGACCTAAGAAAGATTTAATTTGTTTTTGAGTTGTGGGGATAGGAAACTGCTGAATGACTTTAATTTTATCTGGATTCGCTTTAATGCCTTGGGGTGTGATAATATGACCTAAGAAGGAAGTTTCTTTTTTTAGAAATTCGCTTTTGTCTAGTTGGACTTTTAGTCTGAAATTTCTTAACCTTTGAAAAACTTGTTTAAGTCGACAAATGTGTTCTTGAAGAGAAGAGGAGTAAATAATAATGTCATCCATATAAACTAAGCAAATTTTATTTTGGAGATCCCTAAGGACATTGTCCATTAGACGCATGAAAGTACTGGGAGAATTTTTCATCCCGAAAGGCATTCTGACGTGCTCGTAATGACCATGCTCAGTGGAAAAGGCAGTTTTTTCAATATCGTCAGGGTGCATTTCAATTTGGTGAAATCCAGAAGCGAGATCAAGGGTAGTGAAATATTGGGCTCTACCTAAATTATCTAAAATGTCAGTAATGTTTGGAAGGGGATATTTGTCGTCAATTGTTTGCTCATTTAACTTTCTGTAGTCAATTACGATTCGCCATTTTTGTTTACCACTGGCGTCTGGTTTTTTTGATACAACCCATAAGGGCGAAGACCATGGGGATACGCTAGGTCTTATGATACCTTGTGTTAACATTTTATTTATTTGATTAGCTACTTCTTCTTTATGTACATGGGGGTACCTATAGATTTTATTAAAGATAGGGGTTTCATCTTTTAGTCTTAGTTTGTGTTTAACCGCATTAGTTGACGTTAAGGGTACATCTTCATGATGAAAAATATCTATGTATTCGTTACAAATATTTTTTATAGCATTAGCTTCTTCACTATTCAAATGATCTAATCTAAGTTGCTCTACAATTTCCTTTTTTATTTTAGGCGATATTTTCTCTGAAAATTTATTAACTCTTTCTTCATAATCGTTTTCTATCTCTAATGGTTCGTTTATGATAAACGTTTTTGATTCATCAGAATTATTATGCACACCTACATAAGTGTTAAAATTTTCTATTTTTACAAAAGAATTCGGTATTTCTACGTTATTTAATTTATATTCATTTAAAATGCCTACACCGTTGGCTTGATTAACCGGTATTTTTAAAATTTTGCACGTATGTGCTTCGATTTCTGTTTTTAAGATAGGTTGACGAGTTCCAATATACATTTGAAAAACTCTGTCACCAAAAACTAACTTATTTTGTTTAAAATCTAACTTCGCATTTACTTTATTTAAAAAATCTAAACCTAATAAGCCTACATATTTGGGGTTAAAATTAAATATATAAAATGTTTGTAAAATATTTTTAAGAGAAGGTAATTTTATATCTACACACGAATCATGTACGCTGACTTTATGTGCAGTTCTAATCTCAAAATTTTCTTTTCTTATAAAATTTTTAAATTGTTTTAGTGCTATTTCTTTATTTATCAAACACCTAGAACTACCAGTATCAATGAGAAATTTTCCTGGGATTTCAGGGATGTAAATATATGGTAATTCTACATTATGGTTGTGGATTTCAATTATGTTTGCTGATGGGACGGGTCTGGTTTGGGAAAATTTTCATTTTCTTGAGGAAAATTTGGTTCAGGGAATTCTTCAGACTCTTGGGAAAGTTCTTGGTTATGGAGTTCTTCTACGATGAATTTTGGACGTTGGCTATTATGCATTTGTGCATGTCTACCAGAGGTTGTGTCCATTTTTGAAAAATTACCAGAATGTGTTTTATTTATAGGATTAAAGCGATTTGAAAAATTATTGTAATGAGGGTTAGGACGATTAAATGAAAATTGATTTCTTTGTTGGTTTGGGGGTTGAAAATGATTGTTATTATAAAAATTTTTGTTATTTTGGAAGTTGGGTCTTTGAGAGAAGTTTGGTGAAGGATTATTTCTTTGATGAAAATTAGAATGATTTTGGGGGAAATTGTTTGGGTTTTTATTATGGAAAAATGGATGTTTTTGAGTGTGAAAATTATTTTTTTCGTCGAATTTATTCGGTTTTTTATTAAGAAAGTTATTATTTCTATATTCATAATTTTCTTCTTCGATAATGAATTTTAATGCGGTTTCTATATCACTGGGGTTTTGTGATCTGACTATTGTACCTAACGGATTTTTTAAACCTCCTAAAAATGCCTTAAGAGTCAAGTCTGAATATGTTTTCATTTTAATTAATCGAATTTGTTCATTCGATTCACTACAAATTAAATTTGAAACTAACAATTGTTCAACACATCTACATCTGTTGCTAAAATCTAATGCTTTTTCATTATAATTTTGTTTTAAAAGTAAAAGATCTGCTAATAAACTAGATTCGTCTCTAATGTCTGCAAAATTTGAGACCAATGTAGCACGTAGTTCATACCAATTAGAAAAGTTTTTCGTGTTAACAATAATTTGTGCTGGGCCATGCAATTTACTTATAATATATGACAAAAGAAAATGATTGAGGTATAGAGTGTTATCTTGGGGGTTATAAAATTGGTTCATTATGAGGTCGCAGCTTTTCAGGAAACCAGCTAGTTCGGCGGAATTTCCGTGAAAATCTGGGATCATTCTTAAGTAGAATTCTTGAAATTGTGGAGTTGCCATTTTAGGTTTTTTAAGTTTGTCAAGAGAATTAGTTTTTAAACCCTTTGAAATATTATTTAAGGTTTCTTGGTTAATTTTAAGTTTATTAAATTGACTAATAATGTCTTCGAATTCTGTCATAAATATGCATACACAAAATAAGGAAAAGTAATAAAGGAATGAATGACTTACATGTACTGTGTCTTCATAACTTGCTGCTGTTGGATGCTGGGAAGTGGTTCTTCTTTCGAATAAACTGTTGAAACAGAAGGGAGTTTTATCCGCAAACAACCCTTTCGAAATCTACTCGACTGCGCCAATCAAATTAGGGGTAGTTTACCCCTTTAAAGATTAATTTATTTAACAAAAATATGAGCCACCGACTGCGCCAATCAAATTAGGGGTAGTTTACCCCTTTAAAGATTAATTTATTTAACAAAAATATGAGCCAAGCTCTACAAGTTATTTACACTAACTTTATTGTGAACAAGACTGACTGCTGTTTTACAAAATCTGAGTTTATATAATACAATACAATAATCAATAAATAATTTAGATACAATTATCGTTTAAGTAAATAGGTGAAAGGTTGGTGTCGCGATATCACGCGGCACGTACTAATAGCTATTCTAGAATTTACTGATAACTTGATAAAATATAAAATAGTGAAAGTTCTATTATAATTGTCACGTACTAATAATTATATTATAATTAAGTGTGTTTGTTGTATATTGATTAAAGACAAAATAATATGATAACGTTATAATACGAATGGTAAAAGTTCCACTAACATAATTCTCGCGCTCATGCGCCAGTACCTGATTGGTGGAAACCTAAACAGCGCAGCCCCTACGACCACGTCACTAGAAACTTGTATAATTCAAAATTAATCGTCGCATCTTAGCTGAAAACTATTGCGTCTTATTACCTCTCTTAGGGAACCATCCAACTTGAAAGACAAGGCTAGAGAATGCGAAAGGTCACCACTACTAGTTAAAATAAAAAAATGTATTCTGCCGAAGCATTGGAACTATCACGTCGTTGTTAAAAGAAGTATGTGTGATATTTTTAAATCGACTTTACTTTCCATTCTATTTAGGTCGAAAATTCCTCGATAACGCCGTTGGACATTATTTCTGAGAATATAGAGACCCCGTAATCAAACAAACCTTTACTGTGTTTGGTATACAATCGGTTAAACTTTCGATGCTCACTAGATACGTTTACTTTAAAAGCATATTTCAGAAAGGCCAGAATTGTATTACGATGGTAATGCAATGGCGCATTTTCATAAAATTCTTTTATTGGTAGTTTATTCGCCGTTCAATATTTAAAGACTGTAATGAGCATTGTAATTTTCTCAAATATTCTCTAGAGTCAGCAGAATTATACGGTAGCGGAAAAGTCGACGTAACTATATATATATATATATATATATATATATATATATATATATATATATATATATATATATATATATATATATATATATATATATATATATATATATATATATAAATTATTGTGCTCGTGTTATCCGTGTTTTTCAATTATCCGTGTTGCCGATCCTCCCATTAGACCGGATAATCGAGGGTATACTGTATTTAGAAAAATATTAGTCTACAATCCAGCACGTACTTACAACAACTTATTGTTACTTATACAAACCGTCATCTTGGCTGAAGTAGGTACATACTGGAAACAAAACACAAAAACGTCTCAACTCGAATTGAAATTCTCAACCTGAAACAAACCAAACTCGATTCTATTACATTAATCACCGCGACGGGAGCGATTAAATGGACTGTGTTGCCTACATAGAGAAAGTCTCACCAATGCGACAAATGCGTTAACACGAAGAAAAAACATTTCAAAGTATCGAAGTGCTGGTATTTTTAGTTGTTGAGCGTCTTATTTATCTACTAACTCAAGTAATATAAACCACAAAAACAGAGAATGATGAGAAAGCAAAAACTGAATGCACCATATGCTCAAAGTTATTATCTACCAAATATGCGCTAAACAGGCACATGATCAACTCACATAAAAGCAAAAATCATCCTAATTATTCGAAGACTTCTCGTAATACATCAAGGTTACTCTGCCCTCAAGATAATTGCATGGAAACACTACTCAACCATAGAGGCTTATATAGTTCACCTCAATGAAAACCATTCAATAGATATTGAAACTGAAAAGATTGAGTTAAATTCTGTGAACGGTAAGTGGTTGGTCAAACATAAATGTAGATTTCCAGCTGAAAATAAAATTAATTACAAATTGGTGGTATTTTATTTCAATAGTTAATGAATAAACCACACCTTTGGTTGATTAATAGTTTTATGAATCACCACTTATTGTCGTTAATGAAAAAAAATATCTCGGGACACAGCAAGTGCGTTATGATAGTGAATGTTTATTAAATTCTTCAAATTTGAATAACTCAATTTTCTATAAACTTAGAGAGTTTAATTTTGGTATGTAGTAAGGTATTTCCTAGGGCAAAATATCTACCAAATTTAATTAAAATAACTTTGTAATTTTCGGAGAAAAAAATTTTTTTCGAAAGAAAATTTAAAATTTGAATAACTTAATTTTATATAAACCTAGAAAGTCGAATTTTGGTACGTAATAAGGTCTCTCCCAAGGCACCATATATAGTAAATTTTATTAGCGCAGATTTGTTATTTTCGGAGAAAAAATTTTTTTTTGAAAGAAAACTTAAAATTTTCCCGGGAAACCTCGTCCGATTCTTCTGGTTAACGAACTGATCCAAGCCATTAATCAAGGAAAGGCACTTGCCGAGTTTAATTGAAATCGGTTAATTATTTTTTGAGTTATCAGTCGGATATATATATATATATATATATATATATATATATATATATATATATATATATATATATATATATATATATATATATATATATATATATATATATATAAATTGAAACTGACCCCGGATATGGGTTCTAGGGGTCCTAGTTCATGCTCATTTGAAAAAAAAATTTGCAAAGTCTCATTCGATACCTCTCTATTAGTGATTTTTTAAAAATAAAAATTCACTAATAATAAATGATCATAGGTTCCAACAACTGAACATAACACTTGTTTATCTCTTCTTTGTTTTTTATCGACTAGAGCCATTAAGCGGTGTGGACAGGTATACATATTATAGATGCCTATACTTTTATTTTAAACAGTTTTTTTAACTGCCAATTACATATAATATCAAATAATATAATATCAACGTATAATGATTAATAGGAATCAGTACTTCATACTGTGCAGTGTATAATAGTATCACTTTCAAACCTGCAATTATATATTCAGGGAATAAATATTTGACTTCCTACTGTACTTTAAAGTTTTAATTTTGCCGCTTTAACTTTAACACGCATGAAATATTCCCACGAAATGCGCATGATGGGTGCCACCCAGATTTTACTGTCGTGAGACCCTCTTAACAATTCAGCTGCCGGCGCCTGGTGAACTCGCCCATTTCGTTTACCAGGTGCCAAACATTTTAATAGTTGAGTTCAGTTACGTAGCCAGCTCGAACTCAACTGGTGCTAATTTCTCAAAGCGGAATTTATTTTCGCTAACTAACTCAACATAATGCTGAATCATGCGTAGTTAAGTAGCCATCCACTGTTCTGAATTGGTTTATTCTTGCGTCATTCTTTGTGATTCTCATTCATAAAAAATTGTTAGACATTATAAAATGGTCATAAAAATCACATGAAGTGTTATTTCATATTATATCCTTGTAATAATCTTCATTTCTCATTGGTTTGGTTCTTTCAGGCGACACTATATCCAATTACTGGGCCTAATTTTCTATCGCCAGTCCTGTCAGGATGAGATCAAGAGGCTCATCAGCTAATTCTGTTAGAGTAGAGTTTCTAAGTTAATCATTATTTTCTTAACCGTTGTCGGTTTGTAAGGCTATATGGATTCTCACCTCAATTAGAACCGCAGACCAGTTTCGCTCTAATTAAAGCTCGTCAGTACGGCATACCAATAGCAGCGAAAATACACCTATAAAGTAAAACGGCTATGGTAGCCAGCCTTCCAACACTAAGTGAGATATAATACATGAAGCACGTGCCGCCACCTTGTTGCGGAACCAAGTAGTATGTTGTCACGGCAGCTACAAATAACACAAAGTGTTAAATATTAATACAATTTAGTAAATTGTCAGCTCTGGCCCATCTCTACCCTAATATAGGGACAAAGTATGTAAGGCTAGATGCATTCTCACCACAATTAGAACCGCAGACCGGTTTCGCTCTAATTGGAGCACGTCAGTACGGCATACTAATTGTAGCGAAAATACACCTATAAAGTAAAACGGCTATGGTAGCCAGCCTTCCAACACTAAATAAGTGGTTTACAAAATTGTTAGTTGGTTCTATACAGTCCCTAATATTTAACACTTTGTGTTATTTGGAGCTGCGGTGACAACATACTACTTGGTTCCGCAACGAGGTGGCGGCACGTGCTTCGTGTCTTATATCTCACTTAGTGTTGGAAGGCTGGCTACCATAGCCGTTTTACTTTGTAGGTGTATTTTCGCTGCAATTAGAATGCCGTACTGAGGAGCTCTAATAATTAGAGCGGGTTCTAATTGTGGTGAGAATGCATCTAGCCTTACATACTTTCTCCCTATATTAGGGTACAAATGGGCCAGGACTGCCAATTTACTAAGTTGTTAATTGGTTGTATACAGCATCTTATATTTAACACTTTGTGAAATAAATCGTAAGGATTGTAAAATGGGCAAACAAAACGATGATCTATTGAAACTAGATTTAAAGAAGATTTAGCACAACTGAGATATCTAATGAGCGAGTACACCAGGCACCGGCAGCTGCATTGTTATGTCAAAAAACTTTGTCCAAGTTTTTTAACATAACAATATAGTTGTTGGCGGCTGGTGACCTCGGCCATTGATAAATCATGTATTGCTCAACATATCTGGGATAATAATTACCACGTAGATAAAGAAAATCTCAAATGTTAGGCAACCGTGATAATAAGAAATATATATATATATATATATATATATATATATATATATATATATATATATATATATATATATATATATATATATATATATATATACCCACTAACCATGGTAACTTACAAATGCTTACCGCAACGTTAGATAATTTACCATTAAGCAAGTTAAGTTTGCAACATTTCTAAATGTTTGCAGCCAAAAAACCAATGCAAACTTACAAATGAAACTTTAACATAACTTTCAAATGTAATTACTCCTTTGCGGGCTTGTTGTTTTTCTTCATTTGTAAGCTCACGTAAAGTTACAATTGTAATGTTTCTGAAAGTTTGTTTTAATTAGTAAACATTTATTTGAATTCCCCCCATTTTCGTATTCATGTATGTTCGATCGTATGTCATCGTCGTCCAATAGAAACATACAACACACTAACGCCAACAGCGAACTGACAACTGACTCTGACAATGCGCCTGGTATTAATGATTAATGGCGGCTTGTTGTTTATATTATATTTATGATATCATAAGCTGTTATTTGATCTATGTATATTTATTTTTCTGGAAGTTTGAAAAATTGAACAATCATATTGTAGTCTGAATTGTTTGAATTTTGGGTAATTAAGTAATGCGTTGTCTGGAGTGTAGATAATGAAACATGTAGTATATCGGCAAACATGTCAGGTAAGAATCCCAAAAACTCTGACGGCGCTACGCGCCGGCGTAGTGGCTGGCGGTGTGGTGGTGGCACCAGAATGCCTCATCTATACCTACTGAGATCTTCTGTTTTGGTACATAAACCACGCGAATTCTGGTAATAGATTGGTATCTTAACATTGTTGGGCTGATCTAGTTTAAAGAAGCAATAGTCGGAACACCGTTAACATACTTAATCTTGAGATTTGCTTCACCATGATCCACCCTCCGTCTCAATTCACTGACCACAGACTTGGAGTATGCACTTTGTCTAGTGGTTCTGTCCTGCCTAACTCTAACATTACGATACAAATGATCATCTTTGAGTCTTCCAGTCCTGCGCAGAATACTAAGTACCTGATGTTCATTGGAGAGAGTAACGTTTAGAGGTCTAGGAACGGATGCACTGCTAGAATACCTACCCAGGCGAAATGGCCTAATCTGGAGTAATCACCCTCAGGACACAACTTGTGGTGCATATTCTTCACTTCCAGTCTATCAACATCACTCTCACCACGGCTAGTAGTAGACCCAGACTCAGATTCTGGCAGTCCAAAAATAACAATATTTGACTTCCTCTTGTCTCGCTCACGAATCTCCTATATCCTCCATATAGGAGTCACTACCAGTTGAAACCTGTACAGTACTGGGTAACTCTGGTGTTACCTTCAATTTCTCAAGCTGTTTCTCGATATCACTTATTCTAGCAATTAGGTTTGGGAACTGTTTGAGACCATCGTCACAATCAGAACACATAAACAACAGCTTCCTTTTCTTCAACTCCACGCATCTAATCTCCGAGGCACTAAGGTCTGAACACTGCTCACAGAACAAGAGGTTACAGGTGTCACAACCAAAAGTCTTACCAGTAATACCACATCTTGAGCAGTCATGATTTATGGACAGCTGTAGATAAACAGTATAAAATGAAATATAAATAAACTGATCAAGTTAAAAGCTTTTTCCATCAACACAATACCAGGAGATAAGATAACTACGGTGCAAAAAAATAACTGTTCAATTGCAGAATACACTCCAAAACAAAGAACATTCAAATGTAACTTCCACTACAATGTTCAAATTCCGTAACCAACACTACCACCAGTGCACACAAATGCTGCAGTTTGTCATAAATCTTAACAAATTTGGATGTAAAAAACTTGTAATAAGAACCATAACAGTACAAGCAGACCTTTCTGATGTTTACAATTTGCAGGCTAATCTACTACTAATGTTAGGTAAACGTTTAAACATTGCTTCGATAGCCATTATGTAGAACAAAACATTTTCCCTTGGACCTTGTGTCCAAGAGCGAATTTCAGCCAACAAATCATATTCATAGTCGACAGGTAGAAAGTCCCTTTTTAGTAAAGTCACCAATTCAGACAAAGAAGAAGCATCCTTTTTTATACTTCCAAACCAGAGAAGTGCTGGACCTGTAAACAGTTCAATTGCGGCAGCAAACAGTTGTTCATCAGAATTTTTTCGAGATTCGCTAAATTTCTGAACTTTTTTTATAAAATATATGAGGCTCTCTTTATTAGTTTGCCCCAAGAATTTAATGCCCCATTTATATGCAGGTATTGGCTTAGGGGTGTTCAAGGGTAGAGACAGTTCATGAACGTCTGACCTATGTAACATGGTTGAGGAAATGAGTGGTGCGAAATCTTCCTGACGTCCTGTTGTTCTAACAACAAACCTGTAATGACAATTATTTGACCCTCAATTTCAGATAGTTCATTTTCTTGTTTCGGGGTCTTTGGTTTTAATAAAGAAAATCTGCGTTCGAGATGACACAGATGTTACCCAGTACGACGTATTTCAATCTCAGAAAATGTCTCAGAAGAACCATAGTGAAATTCAGTATCAATTTCTCCAAGATTAGCGAGATCTGACTCACGTCATCGTCAAATTCGAGAGGCGACTCAATTTCAAACTTATAACCTGCTTTTTCTCTGGCCAAGACCATGCACGATTGCACCCTACGAAGTGTTTGGTTACTTGGGGGTTGTATAAGTCAAAATACAATTTTACTTACGCTAAAAAATACACATTCCTGTAAAAAAAAACACCTACACAATACAGTTATGACCTAACAGTTTTCCTCTCAACCTTAACAACACCAGATAAAATTTTGTTCTAATTTTCTAAGTTTAAAGGTAGTTATAATGTCCCTGAGTTCAGAAGCCGGTTTCCCAGGTATGAGCTCGTGAAGATTTTTAGGCAAAAAAAATACCAATTTATTCCCCGACACCTAGGGATGTCATCAGTGGCGGATTTGCAGTCTTGGCCGTCCTAGGCCCTAGGCCATGTCGTAAGTACCAGCCGCCCCTTTCTCAGCACCAATCATATTGACTACATAATGAATGTACTTGATTGCCAACATTATATACATATGTATCATATCTATATTTTATACATAAAATGTGCGAAAGTGATTTAGGAAGATTATTTTTATACGATGCGGTGCAGACTGCACCGTGCAGTGCGGCCGCCATACGCCATAATGTGCTTTTTTGTCACGATTGGCCGCCCCTAATATCTGGCCGCCCTAGGCCCGGGCCTTAGGGCAAATCCGCCACTGGATGTCATTTGTAACAGTTATTCCCCAAAAAATATATACAAAATACAATTTTAATCCACTCTGCGAAAACTCACTAATTACTTTATTAATTGATGAATTTGATATTTGATGTTACAATATTATGAACTTGAGATAAAGTTCTTTTAAGTGGCTTTCTAATGTTTGATACTAAATTTAATTATCAAAGGTGTTAAATTGAAGTTAATATAATCATGAGAGTAGTAATAAAAATTGTACTTACTTTGGCTGGGAAGCAATCTTGCCTCTAAGCTCATATTTTTAAGACTTTCAGTGCAAAACTTTTGTCGGTAATCGTTAATTTAGATATCTAGATAAAACACAACACTCTAGTATCACTAAGCGTGAGAGGAAAGAAAGGGTCGGTATCACTGCTTTCAATAAATTATCAAGAATAAAACTCAACAATCATCTTTATTAAAAATTTAAACAGCAATACAGCGGTTTTTCAGGTAGAGATAATGAATATCAAATAGTAATAATTTTTAGATAATAGATAGCGTATACTAACAGAACTCTTAAAGATATAATCTTTAAAATACCAATTTTACTTCTGGCCAGATAGTTTTTGATTTATCTTACGGAAGCACACCCAATTATATCAAACTTAATGTGGGGCTGAAAGCCCATAACTCAAATTTTAATTCTTTTGTCAAATTCATAAAAAAATTAAAATGAACCAAAGGTTTAAACATTCTTAAGAAATGTATTTAAAGATTTCTACAAATATTTCCTAGCTACATTTGCAAGAAAATTTTCATGATGACCAAGATAATGATTTAAAAAATATGTATAGTGAGCTCTACTTTTTTTAATGGGCAGCTTTTCTCATCAAATTAATTACCCTAAATAATTAGGAAAATAATTGCTTACAGTACTTTACGGATATTAAAGGTAAAAATTTCTGAATTCAAAATCACTCCCTTATTATTAAAAGAAAGGCAACGCCACGTATCTTATCGCAAATAAAGAGAAATGAGAATAATTGACTAAAAATTGGTGCAAAAATAACGTAAAAAGTTCAATCTTTTGGCTTGTTTGCTCCAAAATAGTTTCTGCGTATGTGAGTCTCGTTACAAATATTTGTAATGAAAGAGAACTCATATGTTTTCCTTGACGTCAACCACTGTTAAATTGCAGTGAAATATGGCCCATCGCTCGCCCATCTGACAATCATTTACCCAGGGGCAGTACACTTGTCATTAACCATTGCATCGCCCTGTATTTAGGGAGGCTATTAAATGCTGACCTACGATCAGGCAGAGTGTTTACTCCAGCCTGTGCCCCAGGAGAATACTCAATCATGGTTACTGTCCCGCAGCCAGGGAGATAAGAAAGTGTGAGGCAATATCCCGCAGCCTGGACCTCTGCAATTATCAAAAGAGAAAATCCCTTTTAAAATCGTGTAATATAATTAAGAAGTTAGCATTGCTTACCAAAAATGTTCGAATTGAGGTCTTGCACATACAATTATAACTGACAGGGAAACCACTAATTTCAACTTGCTGACATTAGCAATTATTTGCTCAAAAAAATTGAGAAGTTTAAAGTACCTTTTCCTTTGTCGAGAGGTGGTATTGTTTCACGCTTCGGTAACGAAATCCATTGTTCACTTCGTAGTCGTCTGTATTTATAGACTTTAACGGCTACGCTTAAACTCGCGCTCATGCGCCAGTACCTGATTGGTGGAAACCTAAACAGCGCAGCCCCTACGACCACGTCACTAGAAACTTGTATAATTCAAAATTAATCGTCGCATCTTAGCTGAAAACTATTGCGTCTTATTACCTCTCTTAGGGAACCATCCAACTTGAAAGACAAGGCTAGAGAATGCGAAAGGTCACCACTACTAGTTAAAATAAAAAAATGTATTCTGCCGAAGCATTGGAACTATCACGTCGTTGTTAAAAGAAGTATGTGTGATATTTTTAAATCGACTTTACTTTCCATTCTATTTAGGTCGAAAATTCCTCGATAACGCCGTTGGACATTATTTCTGAGAATATAGAGACCCCGTAATCAAACAAACCTTTACTGTGTTTGGTATACAATCGGTTAAACTTTCGATGCTCACTAGATACGTTTACTTTAAAAGCATATTTCAGAAAGGCCAGAATTGTATTACGATGGTAATGCAATGGCGCATTTTCATAAAATTCTTTTATTGGTAGTTTATTCGCCGTTCAATATTTAAAGACTGTAATGAGCATTGTAACTTTCTCAAATATTCTCTAGAGTCAGCAGAATTATACGGTAGCGGAAAAGTCGACGTAACTATATATATATATATATATATATATATATATATATATATATATATATATATATATATATATATATATATATATATATATATATATATATAAATTATTGTGCTCGTGTTATCCGTGTTTTTCAATTATCCGTGTTGCCGATCCTCCCATTAGACCGGATAATCGAGGGTATACTGTATTTAGAAAGATATTAGTCTACAATCCAGCACGTACTTACAACAACTTATTGTTACTTATACAAACCGTCATCTTGGCTGAAGTAGGTACATACTGGAAACAAAACACAAAAACGTCTCAACTCGAATTGAAATTCTCAACCTGAAACAAACCAAACTCGATTCTATTACATTAATCACCGCGACGGGAGCGATTAAATGGACTGTGTTGCCTACATAGAGAAAGTCTCACCAATGCGACAAATGCGTTAACACGAAGAAAAAACATTTCAAAGTATCGAAGTGCTGGTATTTTTAGTTGTTGAGCGTCTTATTTATCTACTAACTCAAGTAATATAAACCACAAAAACAGAGAATGATGAGAAAGCAAAAACTGAATGCACCATATGCTCAAAGTTATTATCTACCAAATATGCGCTAAACAGGCACATGATCAACTCACATAAAAGCAAAAATCATCCTAATTATTCGAAGACTTCTCGTAATACATCAAGGTTACTCTGCCCTCAAGATAATTGCATGGAAACACTACTCAACCATAGAGGCTTATATAGTTCACCTCAATGAAAACCATTCAATAGATATTGAAACTGAAAAGATTGAGTTAAATTCTGTGAACGGTAAGTGGTTGGTCAAACATAAATGTAGATTTCCAGCTGAAAATAAAATTAATTACAAATTGGTGGTATTTTATTTCAATAGTTAATGAATAAACCACACCTTTGGTTGATTAATAGTTTTATGAATCACCACTTATTGTCGTTAATGAAAAAAAATATCTCGGGACACAGCAAGTGCGTTATGATAGTGAATGTTTATTAAATTCTTCAAATTTGAATAACTCAATTTTCTATAAACTTAGAGAGTTTAGTTTTGGTATGTAGTAAGGTATTTCCTAGGGCAAAATATCTACCAAATTTAATTTAAATAACTTTGTAATTTTCGGAGAAAAAAATTTTTTTCGAAAGAAAATTTAAAATTTGAATAACTTAATTTTATATAAACCTAGAAAGTCGAATTTTGGTACGTAATAAGGTCTCTCCCAAGGCACCATATATAGTAAATTTTATTAGCGCAGATTTGTTATTTTCGGAGAAAAAAATTTTTTTTGAAAGAAACTTAAAATTTTCCCGGGAAACCTCGTCCGATTCTCCTGGTTAACGAACTGATCCAAGCCATTAATCAAGGAAAGGCACTTGCCGAGTTTAATTGAAATCGGTTAATTATTTTTTGAGTTATCAGTCGGATATATATATATATATATATATATATATATATATATATATATATATATATATATATATATATATATATATATATATATATATATATAAATTGAAACTGACCCCGGATATGGGTTCTAGGGGTCCTAGTTCATGCTCATTTGAAAAAAAAATTTGCAAAGTCTCATTCGATACCTCTCTATTAGTGATTTTTTAAAAATAAAAATTCACTAATAATAAATGATCATAGGTTCCAACAACTGAACATAACACTTGTTTATCTCTTCTTTGTTTTTTATCGACTAGAGCCATTAAGCGGTGTGGACAGGTATACATATTATAGATGCCTATACTTTTATTTTAAACAGTTTTTTTAACTGCCAATTACATATAATATCAAATAATATAATATCAACGTATAATGATTAATAGGAATCAGTACTTCATACTGTGCAGTGTATAATAGTATCACTTTCAAACCTGCAATTATATATTCAGGGAATAAATATTTGACTTCCTACTGTACTTTAAAGTTTTAATTTTGCCGCTTTAACTTTAACACGCATGAAATATTCCCACGAAATGCGCATGATGGGTGCCACCCAGATTTTACTGTCGTGAGACCCTCTTAACAATTCAGCTGCCGGCGCCTGGTGAACTCGCCCATTTCGTTTACCAGGTGCCAAACATTTTAATAGTTGAGTTCAGTTACGTAGCCAGCTCGAACTCAACTGGTGCTAATTTCTCAAAGCGGAATTTATTTTCGCTAACTAACTCAACATAATGCTGAATCATGCGTAGTTAAGTAGCCATCCACTGTTCTGAATTGGTTTATTCTTGCGTCATTCTTTGTGATTCTCATTCATAAAAAATTGTTAGACATTATAAAATGGTCATAAAAATCACATGGAGTGTTATTTCATATTATATCCTTGTAATAATCTTCATTTCTCATTGGTTTGGTTCTTTCAGGCGACACTATATCCAATTACTGGGCCTAATTTTCTATCGCCAGTCCTGTCAGGATGAGATCAAGAGGCTCATCAGCTAATTCTGTTAGAGTAGAGTTTCTAAGTTAATCATTATTTTCTTAACCGTTGTCGGTTTGTAAGGCTATATGGATTCTCACCTCAATTAGAACCGCAGACCAGTTTCGCTCTAATTAAAGCTCGTCAGTACGGCATACCAATAGCAGCGAAAATACACCTATAAAGTAAAACGGTTATGGTAGCCAGCCTTCCAACACTAAGTGAGATATAATACATGAAGCACGTGCCGCCACCTTGTTGCGGAACCAAGTAGTATGTTGTCACGGCAGCTACAAATAACACAAAGTGTTAAATATTAATACAATTTAGTAAATTGTCAGCTCTGGCCCATCTCTACCCTAATATAGGGACAAAGTATGTAAGGCTAGATGCATTCTCACCACAATTAGAACCGCAGACCGGTTTCGCTCTAATTGGAGCACGTCAGTACGGCATACTAATTGTAGCGAAAATACACCTATAAAGTAAAACGGCTATGGTAGCCAGCCTTCCAACACTAAATAAGTGGTTTACAAAATTGTTAGTTGGTTCTATACAGTCCCTAATATTTAACACTTTGTGTTATTTGGAGCTGCGGTGACAACATACTACTTGGTTCCGCAACGAGGTGGCGGCACGTGCTTCGTGTCTTATATCTCACTTAGTGTTGGAAGGCTGGCTACCATAGCCGTTTTACTTTGTAGGTGTATTTTCGCTGCAATTAGAATGCCGTACTGAGGAGCTCTAATAATTAGAGCGGGTTCTAATTGTGGTGAGAATGCATCTAGCCTTACATACTTTCTCCCTATATTAGGGTACAAATGGGCCAGGACTGCCAATTTACTAAGTTGTTAATTGGTTGTATACAGTATCTTATATTTAACACTTTGTGAAATAAATCGTAAGGATTGTAAAATGGGCAAACAAAACGATGATCTATTGAAACTAGATTTAAAGAAGATTTAGCACAACTGAGATATCTAATGAGCGAGTACACCAGGCACCGGCAGCTGCATTATGTCAAAAAACTTTGTCCAAGTTTTTTAACATAACAATATAGTTGTTGGCGGCTGGTGACCTCGGCCATTGATAAATCATGTATTGCTCAACATATCTGGGATAATAATTACCACGTAGATAAAGAAAATCTCAAATGTTAGGCAACCGTGATAATAAGAAATATATATATATATATATATATATATATATATATATATATATATATATATATATATATATATATATATATATATATATACCCACTAACCATGGTAACTTACAAATGCTTACCGCAACGTTAGATAATTTACCATTAAGCAAGTTAAGTTTGCAACATTTCTAAATGTTTGCAGCCAAAAAACCAATGCAAACTTACAAATGAAACTTTAACATAACTTTCAAATGTAATTACTCCTTTGCGGGCTTGTTGTTTTTCTTCATTTGTAAGCTCACGTAAAGTTACAATTGTAATGTTTCTGAAAGTTTGTTTTAATTAGTAAACATTTATTTGAATTCCCCCCATTTTCGTATTCATGTATGTTCGATCGTATGTCATCGTCGTCCAATAGAAACATACAACACACTAACGCCAACAGCGAACTGACAACTGACTCTGACAATGCGCCTGGTATTAATGATTAATGGCGGCTGTTGTTTATATTATATTTATGATATCATAAGCTGTTATTTGATCTATGTCTATTTATTTTTCTGGAAGTTTGAAAAATTGAACAATCATATTGTAGTCTGAATTGTTTGAATTTTGGGTAATTAAGTAATGCGTTGTCTGGAGTGTAGATAATGAAACATGTAGTATATCGGCAAACATGTCAGGTAAGAATCCCAAAAACAGCGGCGAGCCTCAGGACCCGTCTACTTAAGGATCGCCCCTAATTGCTAAATAAATTTTGTTATGTCCTTAGAAGCAGCCTGGAGATGTCTTACCTGGTCAGACCAATTCATTTTAAAACGTTAAATATGATTGACCCATGGAAGAATGAGGCTTATCCAGAGCAATCGACATCATAAGGAACAGTACAGTACCCATCAAGTTACCAGGATTGCTTATTCTGTACATTGTCGCAGTATCCTATCGTATGGAACATTCACATGGGTTAACTCGCCAGCAGCGGAACATGTGTTTATCATGCAAAAAAGAGCAATTAGGACAGTGAATGATAAAGCTCGCAACCTCAATACAGAGTTGTTTAGTAAAACAATATCAAAAACAATTAATTGGTGTTCATTTAGATAAAAGAATTTTTGAAATCGCTTAATTAATAACGATATAACGAGTTCAAGTTATCTATTTTGTCGCTGAGTTTTGACTAGAACTGCATTGTAGGCTAAACATGGACACTCGCTATATGCCTTAACTATCTCTATCTAGTAACTATAGTCGGTACTTATAAAGACAGTAACTTACCATGTACATTTGATGGTCAATAAAATCTATATATCTATCAGCAGAAATGAATATGTTGTAAGTCTTTAATTTTTTTTATGTAATAAAGATTTTATTCTAATTAACATTGTCTTAAGTCTTTTTTTACAGTTTTATAAGAAATATATATATTATGTATAAATACACCTATACCTATATTCAGTATTAGTTTGTAACTTGAAATAAATTCAGTTAATCAAATACAGTTTCTTTTTTTCAAAAATGCTTGGACACATTGGTTAGTATTTCAAGTTGCAGTCTTTTAAAAAATCTATACAGTATGTACCATATTTTAAAAATGACTTCATCGATAATTTCTTTAAATCAACCCTACGTTTTTGTTGACTATTTTTAAAGTTCTTACATGTGAAGTTGTAGAAAACCAGCAGATTTAAATTTTTTATTCATTGATAACTACACAATTTTTTTCGTGCTTTTAACTCAAGATTTATAATAAAAATTTTAAATTTGGTGGTTTTGTATTGCTTGGTGTGTACTTTAAAAATAGTCAACAAAAAGCTAAGGTTGTCATTTACAAAAATTATCAATGACATTTGACACAAATTGTATAATATATTTTTGAAAAGATTGTAACTGAGAATATTATCTGACTCCGAGCATTTTTGAAAAAAAGCTGAAGTAGATTAATTGGAATTATCCCAAGTTACAAACTTGCACTGTATATATAATATATACAATTGCAGATAAGTTGCAAATGTAAGTTTAAATTTTACAACTTTGCTAGGCCCTTTTAAAATTGAAGCTTGCTGTAAGCTAACATTTGTAAGTATAAAGAAAGTTTGTAATAGCTCACTACAGTAAACTTGCAGTAAAGTTACAAAAGAAACACTTACATATGTAAAGTCACTGGTGGGAAGATTTGCCATTTGCAACAAACTTGCAGGACGCTTTCTGAAAGTTATATATCAAACTTACACTTGCTTTGGCAAACATTCTGCAATGTTAATGCAATATTACCTTGCTCAGTGGGTATATATATATATATATATATATATATATATATATATATATATATATATATATATATAATATTTGAATTTTTTGTTTTAAACTGATGTTATTATTGAACACTCCTTGAACACTGCAATAAGCTTAGCTATGTAAATACAACTGGTGTGTCACCTTATGTATGTAAATTAGTTCGCTATATCCTTATATCCATACAGTAAATGTTTTCCTGAATTTACATATGTAAATTTTGTTACTTTAAATATAACGCTAACATTCAACAGAAATAATTAACTGTTTTTTGGCATCATGCGACATCTCTTTTATAACCGGGCAAAATAACGTCTCCAAAAGCCTGTAACTGGTATCGTTATACATGAAGCCTACGGCTAATCTGTGAACCCGTGATCTGCCCGCATGTATATACAAGATAAACAACATATGTAAAAGGGAAAGCATCATATATCTCACGCAATAAATGTATAATAATAATAAACTGGCTTTAATACTATTCATCATACATTAATTAGACCCCATATATTATGTCATTTATTTTAAGCAATTTAGATATTAATTCAAAAGATAGTTGTATATATAGCCGCTTTAACACTGTAATTTTCATATACCTCAATGGCGCAGTTGTCTTGAACTGCGTGCCTGTTCTTCAGAGGTATCACTTCAAACCCCAGCTACCACTTCAGTACGATTTTCTATAAAACAAATTCGTTGTCTATCTCTGTCCATCTCAAGTACCAACTAGCTAGCCTTCTCCATATGTGTGTGTATGCCGAGTCCATATAACTCCAGCAAATGAATGTACTCTGCACATGCGCAGACCTTTTCAATAAAATTCACAAATATCGCCAAAACTGAGTAACAGCAACCATACAACAAACACACCATTAAACATACAATACGTAACCTTAGCAAACAAATAAACATAACCACAAATTTCCATATGGTAAGCTCATAGCAAACAAGCATGTGTACAGACATTCGGTATATACAACACGTGGTCAGAGTGTTGCCTGGCAACCAAACACGTGGTGAGTTTAACCTAAGAATGCAGTCGGCTAGCGGGGGTCCTATACGTCACAGAGCCAACACATGCTTGATGTCAACAAACATAGCCTATGACATACAAGCCTTAACCTATAACATTCAGCATGGGGGATCGGGAGTCTTAACCTCATATTCGGCTAGCTGGCAGCCGGCATAACCTAACAAACACACCTATGTAGGCTTAACCTAACATTCTCGGGTAGCAAGAAGCAGAATGCTTATATGTCATACTTAACCTATAACATTCGGCTAGCGGGCAGTCGACATAACCTAACAAACAACACATGCGTGTGCCTTAACCTAACATTCTCGGATAACGGGCAGCATACTGCTATATGTTAGACTTAACCTCAAATTAACACGCGGTGAACTCCTAACAACCATTCGCCTTGCGGGCAGCTGACATAAACTAATAAACAACACATGCGTGGCTTAACCTTACATTCTCGGTAACGGGCAGCCGGTACCTGTTCAACCAATAACACGTGTGTATAACCACATGGCGGCAAGCGCGAACTTTTGACCTGACAGCAGCAGCCATCTTGGAACAGGTGACGTCAGCTGACTGAAGACAGCTGAGTCGCGCCATTTTGGAACATGTGACTATAGCTGACATATGACAGGTTTGCCGCCATCTTGGAACACGTGACGTTAGCTGACATATTAGACGTCACACACTGACAGATAATGACAGCTGTCAACTGACAGTTGGCAACTGTCAACGCATGCGCAGACAAAAGTGGAGGGGGTCAGCCCAGGTGGCCGACTATCTGTGTGGTAGTGTGTGTGTGTGAGATCAATTTTTGTAAATAAATCATGTACCCACCTGTACGTTTTATACCTGCCGGTTAGACTCTTATTTCCTCTTAGTTGCTGGATTCAAAGCTCATTTATTTACTTTGTAAATTGCTTCTAAATTACTTTCATCTAATCCTAAATGAAAATTATACGTTATTTTAATTTAATTTTGTTTATCTTTAAATTTTGAAACTATTTAGGGAATTTTAGTGAGTTTTTATTTTAGTTTGCCTTTCTTACCACAACTGAAAGAACGTCAATATCAGAGTTCACCAGGCGCAAACAATTGAATAGTTGTGTCAATAATTGCGTTCACCAGTCCTTCTGAGTTTCTGCTGGAACTTAACTGTTGCTGATTTGTCAAAGCGGAATGACAGACAAACGTCACAAAATAGTGCTAGAAGTAAATATTGTGTACATCAGTCTCCAACCGCTGAAATGTATCGGTAGTCAACAGACGAGCGCTTAAACTCAGCTGTTGGCGCCTGGTAAACTCAGTCAGTGATGGACATTTTTATATTTAACATAACAACCTTTTATTATTGACTATTTGCTATTCAAGTTACATGCATCTACCAAAAATTACTATATAAATTGAATTTCGAAAAATCTGACCCGTGTCTTATGAAAATATCTTAATTTTAAAACAAATCTAACTTATCGTTATACTCATTATCTTGGTGGGCTAATTTTAAATAGTATTAACGTGGACGAATTCAAAACTTATAATTTTATGTACGAATACTTGTAACATCATTTTGCTTCCCTTATTTTATTTATTTTTATATCTTATTCTAAATTTTATTCATACAAAGAAGTATGTGTCCTTGCCTGTGTACATTGTTTTGTTTTCTCCCAATAAAGAATTAATTAAACCTTTTATACAAGTTTTCACTTGGCTGCAAATATTGTAATTGCGACCAACTTGTGCAGTAATTGATTTGAGGTAGGTTTTACATGAATTATATTTATTTGGATGTGTCATATTCTTCAATGGATCATCACTCGTTAGTTTATAACATTCTATCCATAATAAAACATCTGCATTTCGTTTTAATTCCCCAGGCGCCTGCAGCATAGTATCTGCAGTGTTATGTCAAACAATGTTCACGAACATCTAGTGATGGGTCGTTATTTAACTGTCGGTTATTTTTAAACGGTTGTCCAGCCGCAACGGTAACCACCAGTTGCGGATTTATAAAAATAACAGCTTACAAAATAACGCTTTTTACACTAAACTTGAATTCGGAGTCGTATCTGTTTCAGTTCCACTGCACTGCAACTAGGTCCGACGAATAAACATGGTTTTCATCGGCAACTGTTAAATTTAACTATTTAACGGGATGAATGGACATGCAATTGGGAATGAAATAAATATGTATGGGTATGCTATGCAGTATAGAGCAGACTTTACTTCATAACATATTACTTAACATGAAACACGTTATTTATACTCTAGTGTGCTCACTCTCGCTCACAGCTTTGGGAATGTAGGATACTATCGATCGACTATCCAGCTCAAAATAACAGCGAAATAACAAGCTGTTATTTTCAACGGTTATTATGAAATAACGTAAACGGCTTTAACTGTTAATAGAAAAAAACGGTTTTTCCCATCACTACGAACGTCTACATTTTCAACAATTTTTTACATAACAATGCACGGCAGACGGCAGAGCTGGCGCTTAGTGAACTCGCTCATATACTCTCCACGTCTACTTACTATTTGATGACGTTTATCTATCATTTGTCATTCCTCTTCAATAAATACGAGCGTCTCGCCACAGTAATGACCGATTACATTGATCATGCGCACTTCAAAGAATATTTTAAGTAACTAAATAAAAGATCTCCCTGACATGCTGTTTACACACAATCCTTCCAACTGACCATTCTGACCTGCCCCGACATCAGTTTGCCGAATTAAAAGCTAAAAGAAGGAAAAAGAGGAACGAAAACTACATTATGCTCACATGATGATTTTCCTTCCCCTTTTAGATTTTAATTGGGTAAACTGATGTCAGGGGAAGACAGGAAAGTTAGTTGGGAGAATTGTGTGTAAACAGCACGTCAGGCAGGTCTGTTATTTTGTTACCAAAATAAATCTGCAAAGTGCGCATGATCAATTCATGTCATTACTATGGCGAGACGCTCGTCAAGAAATTGACAATAGTTGAGTTCCAGAAGAAACTCACCGGGACTGGTCAACACAACTGTCGACACAACTATTGAACTGTTGGCGCCTGGTAACCTCGACTCTTAGGTGAGTTTAGGCGTTTATCTCCTGACTACCGATACATTACAGCAGTTGGAAACCGATGAGCGCTATCTAGTCTTCAGGTACTATTTTGTGACATTTGCCTTGTCATTCCATTTTAACAAATCGGCAACTGTTTCAGTTTCAGGAGAAAGCGGGAATGATGTACGCATACATTGACGCAACAGGGTAGTTTACGACGCGCCAGCACTTGAATTGTTGTCAACATTTTTTGATATAACAACTTTAATGTTGGCGCCTGGTGAACTCAACGTTTTATTCAACTGTTGGCACCGCATTCCTCAACATGTAATTACCTATAGACAAATAAAAACTCAATGGATGTTTAATTTAATTTTGATCAAAGAAATTTAAGAAAAGAAAAGTAATAACATTTGAAAAGCAAACACGACAAACATTCAAGTTTGACAGTTGCCAGGTCACTTGCTAATATTTTGTTATTCTTGTCATCACATCGGTAAAGAAATTGTAAAAAGTGTTAAAAATTCAATTTATTTGACCTGAAGGTGTTGTAAAGTAAATAATTTAATCAGCCCAAATAATGGCTTATGAAAGTTATATTCCAAATGCTGACATTTCCCAACAGTTAATTGATAGTTTACAAAATGACTTTAAAAATTTATCTTTGGAATCCAAGAAGAAATATATACATGTAAAGGAAGTCAGTTACAAATAAGATGAGGATTATTCAATTTTTTAAGAGACTATGTTTTAGGCATGTGAAGAGGCAGTTTCTAAATTAAAAAGCGCTTCAACATCGAATCAGCCATCTATGCAGTATGTTATTAACCAGATAATATACCCGCTTTCCCAAGGTTGTGAAACTAAAGATGTTAAGATAATCAAAGTAAGTGTCTTATGAAATAGGCAGTATAAACTAAATTATATATATATATATATATATATATATATATATATATATATATATATATATATATATATATATATATATATATGTATATTTATTTATTTATTTATTTATTTATACACACACACAGAAGTGTCTTGAGATCGTTTATTAATAAGACTGTGTTGGAATACCACATTTATTGACCACTATTGTTTCATTTTAGAAAAATTAGAATCATTAGAAGTATATTTTGGTGAAACCCAATTTATCACGGTAATATTTTAATGCCTGACAATCCTTTCGCTAAGAAAGCTAGCTTTATTAGACGTTGACTAAAATAAAGATAGGTGCAAATCATTTAACTATCGTCCGTTGATGGAAAACAGAAACCGGCACTTTAGAGTTAGGGTAAAATGCATTGATCTAAATTGAACTTCTAGAAGACGTTGAAAAACTGACAATCAAAATAACCCGATACATTGGCTGCATTCACCAGCTTAGCCAACTGTTGGGTTTAAGTGCTCATCTGTTGACTCTTGATAGAATTCAGTGGTTGGAAATCTTATGAATGCATTGCTAACTTTAAGCAGTATTTTGACTGACATTTGTCTGTTATTTTAAAATTGCGTGCTATAGTCTGTTTTAAACACAAAAATGAATAATGAAAGTAATGATTAGAATGTCTTAAACTTCTTTCTAATAATTGAGACTTTGTGTGTTTATATTGAGGATATGATAGGTTTCCAGGTAATTGAAGGTCAAAGACCATTATCTCTCTTGTTGAAACAATCTGGACGTTTTTCAATCTTGATCACTTCACGGATAATTCTAGTTTTAAAGTTGTAGATTCTGGCTATTATTTTGGCATTGTCTAAGTATATTTTGTGTCCTGTATGAATATGATGCATGGCCAGTGCTGATGAGGGTTCAGATTTTCTAACTGAGAGGGTATATATCATATCTTCTTCTGTGGATACACACACACACACACATATATATATATATATATATATATATATATATATATATATATATATATATATATATATATATATATATATATATATATATTGCTATAGATAGCAAATGATAGGAAATATTACGAAATTTTAATAGGAAAACGGGAAATTTATGCATACTAGTATATATAAAATAAGTGTATACACCCTAATGTAGCAATGAAAGAGTTTTGGCAGGAGATGTCAACGCCCGACATGAATGTCAGTGACCCATGTAGCAACCCTCGATGTTAAGTTACATTCGAGTAATAAAAAAATTATATATTCTAGAAATATCCACAAAGAAACCAAGAACAATGCTTCAGTTTTGTAGGGAGAATGAGATTGTAGATAATATAATTGTGTAGTTCTGTTGATTTTATTGTATAAAAAAAATTAGATATGACCAAGCTAGCTAAAGACTCACCATAGTGAAAGAGCGGAGGTCATTTATAAAAAACAAAGGTTTGTAGAATATTAAGGTGATGTGCGCGTCAGAAAAAAACGTAAAAAGACGTTAAAGGTTTGACGGAAAACTTAAACACAGGTGTGTGACGAACAATAGCGTTTTTTCACCTGTAGGAGAGTTAATAAAAGCAACGGTCCGAGAGAGTCCGGGATTAGTCTTGTCTTTTCCATCCAGTGAAATCATCTGTATCACTTTACCAGACCAGGTGATCATCGTCATAAGTAAGATTCCAGAGTGCATCGAAGTGAGGGTATAAAACACCTCCAGAGTGCTACGACTATGGAATAAATATATCAATATGTTAACGAAGTAAATCCGTTAATAATCAATGGCATGGACAAATGAGAAAGATAATAATAATTAATCAAGGTCCGTATTAATGGAAGAACAATAAATAATCCAATGGAAAATATGTCAGTAAGTGTTACCTTTTCTTAAATTGACCAGTGCGGGTGGAATTTCACCATTTTTACAACAACAATCAAATATTTTTGTGCTAATAAATTTCAAAAACAAAAATTTTGTTTGAAATAAACGGAAAGAGACCGTTCTGTAGAATTATCGATGTATATTGATTATGTAGTATCCATGTTTAATTAATTGTGTAATTAGTTATAATGTTACCAGAATGTTTTTTTTAATAGGATTTTTCAAGTTATATTTATGTAAAGAATGTTTTAAAATATCTCTTTGTATTTAACAAGTGTCATATCGGCACAGTTAAATGTTTTAATAGGATTTTTCAATTTATGTTTATGTATTGAATGCTTTAAACATTTCTGTTTGTGTTTAATGTGTGTCAAATAGACACCGTAAAATTTGTGTAATAAATTAAATGGAATGTATAACAGATTGTAATTAACGGAAGTATTGTTTTTGGTTGATATTTAATCAGCAAAATTGTTATATAGCCATCTGTGCAAAGCGATAGTAATTTTGATCAAGTGAAAATCAATAAATGAATTTAAATAACACATATTAGTGAATTTTAATTAGTAGAAGCTAGCTGTAATTATAAGGAACCCAACCTGATGATTAGGACGTATGTTCTCAGCTCTATAATAAATTTTTGCAGGTATATACTACCCATAAAAATAAAGTAGAATACCATAGCAAAATGGCGCCCAAGTCGTGGGACTTTTAGAAAAATTTGACCTAAAAAGAACAGGATTTAAAAAAAAAAATGATTAAAAAAAATTTTTTTTTGTGTGTAAAAATAAAGTTATTTTCATAGAAAATTTTAATAAAATAAACATTTGTTCGCAATATAGCACATGATTGGCACAAATACAGGGTTTCTGTTAAATTTTAATAAAATTTTAATTACGTTAGAATAAAGCAAATTTTCATGAAAACGTAATAGTATTTTAAATACAAGGGATTTAGAAGTAAACCAATTTTAAATAAATTAGCACGACTCATTTAAATACAGTAAACTTAAATAAATCAATTCAACCGATTTATTGAAAATTAGCAAAAATTCTAATACCGTATGATATTTTAATATATGAAACAGTAAGTTGCACACATAACCAATGGTTTTATGAAAAATAAATATAGGTGGTGTATTTGAAAGGGTCAAAGCTTAGAAAGGGGGACAATTAAATTTTAAATTCACAAGGAAATTAAATAAATCAAGCTTGAAAATGCCCGGGGAGCAAACAGTAAAAGGACAGGAGCAAGAATCAAAAATGGAGAAGTTATTCGCCATTTTGTTCAAGAAAATCGAAGAAAACCACAACAAATTGGAGGAAAGCCAAAAAAACATGATTACTAAATCAAAAGAAACCAACAACATAATTTCCAAATGGGGAAAAGAAATAAATAATAAATTCGAAGAAAATAAAAACGAAATTAAACAAGATATTGACAAGTTGGAAAAACAACAAAACAAAACGGAGATGTTAACAGAAGTGAATAAAATTTATCAACTGGATACTGAGGTAACAGTAACGCAAGAAAAATGCCAAGAAAGCCATGAAATAATCAAGACGGAACTGGACACAGTAATACAGTCGTGCCGTGACGAAATACAGGAAGAAACGGAAATGATGAGGTACGACATTAAAAAGGTCGAAACGCGTATGGAGCCAATTGACGGAAATGAAGCCCGAGTCGAGCAGGAAACTGATGAACAACTAATTAAAATCGAAGAGAATATACCAGAAACAAGCCCAGAAAAATACATAGAAGAGGAATTACTACCGGACGAAAATATACTAGAAATGAGCCCGGAAAAATTCATATATACTGCCGAAGAAAAATTAATAACGGCAACACATTATTTTTACTATATCAAAATTGAAAGTGATCAGAAACAAGAAACTATGCTTCAATGTAATAAAAATTATGTAGAGAATAATAGCAATAGCCGCAATTATAAATTCAGAAACCTTTTCGTTAAAAACAATAATTTTCACAATGAATACAAATCCAGTCATAGTCAGAAATTTTATAAAAACAAAGATTCTGGAAATTATAATAAATTTAAAAGGTATAAGCCGGAATTTAAGAACAGACATATTTGGCATAATAATTTGAATAATAAGACACGTCATTGCAACTATAGCAATTTTAATTTCGAAAGTAAAAAGCAAAAATTTAAGATAAATAAAAATTAATCTGCATGAATTTGATCGAATCCGATATGACCTAAGCAATGAAAAGGATAATCGCATGCCGAATAGACGAATTTTAATGTACAAAATAAATAATAAAATTACCAGACAAAGAAATTTCTCCTAAAATAAATAAAATTGATTAGTTAGAACTATATGACGAAAAGTTGGTCAATTTAAAATAAATAATTACGCAAAATATATATACCCTGAGTACAGAAAATATAACAAGTAGGCATTTAAATAACCCGAAGAATTTATACCCTGAGTATAGAAAATAAAACAAGTAGGCAGTTAAATAATGACCCAAAGAAATACGAATCAGAAAAGCGAAATTTCATAAGAAAATTTAAATGATAATAAATAAGGAGCAATGCTCGAATTAGATGCAGTTATTGGATAAGTCAATTAATACAATCATAATTCAACGGTAGAAAGGGGGAAATAAGTTAAAATAAAATAGAAAATTATTAGTATTATTATTGAGTAATAGGAAACATGGAATCAGTAGACGAGAAAAATATGTAAAAGGTCTAAAAGACAGAAACCGGTTAAGTACCGAGAAATAATTATAATTAGCAAAAAGATAGAACATATAAGGGTCGGATTGATAGGAAAGAATTTGTATAGATGGTGTAGCGATAAGATTGAAATATGAAAAAGTTGAAGTAAAATGATTAACGATACAAAGATATCGGTCATTTAAAATGAAGTATAGTATAAGGGCGATCCCAAAGAGGTCGGTCCCGAATTATTGAAGTATATATGTGAATAAAATATTGAAAAGAATATTGAAAGTATATAGAATGAATAATGAAAATATAATATGATGCAAGTAATAGTGAAATATGTATAGGGGGTATGTGAAAAGTCAGAAGTAGGGAGACCGTATATGTTATGTAGAAAAGATAAATTATTAGAAGTTGATAAATAATAGAAGTATTACATAGTCCTATTCCATGGTAGTATAAAGATATAATAATTTAGCATAATGAAATAAGATTGAAAGGAAAGAAACCCCATAAAAATATGACAAATAAAAATACCAATAACTGTCATTTATTGAAATGAAATCTGAGGGAACGTTAAATAAGTCGAAATAACCAGGGGATGGCATAAATTTAGATCATATAGAACAATCAATTGATTTGCCAAAAGAAAGAAATATATAAAACCAATTGGTGAGCCATAAAAAGCGGTGTTGAATAAAATAAAATGTTTTAATTATTAAAGTGTCATACAAGTCGATTATGAATTAAATTTAAGAGTTTTAATATTAGAATGTCATGAAAGGCAATTTTAAATAAAATAAAGGGTTGTTATGATTGAAATGTCATAAAAGTCGATTTAGAATAAAATAAAATTTTGGAATGTCAAAAAAGGCGATTTTGAACAAAATATTTTAGTCAATGAATAAAGATGATCTGACTAGCAAACAGTATCCAGACTCACTTTTAGAAAGGGGGAATTGCTATAGATAGCAAATGATAGGAAATATTACGAAATTTTAATAGGAAAACGGGAAATTTATGCATACTAGTATATATAAAATAAGTGTATACACCCTAATGTAGCAATGAAAGAGTTTTGGCAGGAGATGTCAACGCCCGACATGAATGTCAGTGACCCATGTAGCAACCCTCGATGTTAAGTTACATTCGAGTAATAAAAAAATTATATATTCTAGAAATATCCACAAAGAAACCAAGAACAATGCTTCAGTTTTGTAGGGAGAATGAGATTGTAGATAATATAATTGTGTAGTTCTGTTGATTTTATTGTATAAAAAAAATTAGATATGACCAAGCTAGCTAAAGACTCACCATAGTGAAAGAGCGGAGGTCATTTATAAAAAACAAAGGTTTGTAGAATATTAAGGTGATGTGCGCGTCAGAAAAAAAACGTAAAAAGACGTTAAAGGTTTGACGGAAAACTTAAACACAGGTGTGTGACGAACAATAGCGTTTTTTCACCTGTAGGAGAGTTAATAAAAGCAACGGTCCGAGAGAGTCCGGGATTAGTCTTGTCTTTTCCATCCAGTGAAATCATCTGTATCACTTTACCAGACCAGGTGATCATCGTCATAACTAAGATTCCAGAGTGCATCGAAGTGAGGGTATAAAACACCTCCAGAGTGCTACGACTATGGAATAAATATATCAATATGTTAACGAAGTAAATCCGTTAATAATCAATGGCATGGACAAATGAGAAAGATAATAATAATTAATCAAGGTCCGTATTAATGGAAGAACAATAAATAATCCAATGGAAAATATGTCAGTAAGTGTTACCTTTTCTTAAATTGACCAGTGCGGGTGGAATTTCACCATTTTTACAACAACAATCAAATATTTTTGTGCTAATAAATTTCAAAAACAAAAATTTTGTTTGAAATAAACGGAAAGAGACCGTTCTGTAGAATTATCGATGTATATTGATTATGTAGTATCCATGTTTAATTAATTGTGTAATTAGTTATAATGTTACCAGAATGTTTTTTTTAATAGGATTTTTCAAGTTATATTTATGTAAAGAATGTTTTAAAATATCTCTTTGTATTTAACAAGTGTCATATCGGCACAGTTAAATGTTTTAATAGGATTTTTCAATTTATGTTTATGTATTGAATGCTTTAAACATTTCTGTTTGTGTTTAATGTGTGTCAAATAGACACCGTAAAATTTGTGTAATAAATTAAATGGAATGTATAACAGATTGTAATTAACGGAAGTATTGTTTTTGGTTGATATTTAATCAGCAAAATTGTTATATAGCCATCTGTGCAAAGCGATAGTAATTTTGATCAAGTGAAAATCAATAAATGAATTTAAATAACACATATTAGTGAATTTTAATTAGTAGAAGCTAGCTGTAATTATAAGGAACCCAACCTGATGATTAGGACGTATGTTCTCAGCTCTATAATAAATTTTTGCAGGTATATGCTACCCATAAAGTAAAGTAGAATACCATAGCAATATATATATATATATATAAATCCCGCTATCATTGTTGCGTCTTTTCATTGTGGAGTCTTCGCGCGTTCACTGAAAGCAATGATGGTGTGGTCAAGATCAGTAAAATATATAGATCTGCATCACACTTACAACCTATATATGCCATAAAATAATGTATATGAAAAGTTTGATAAATAGACAGTTTTTATATAACTATCATTACCACGTCTTTGTGATTTTCTATCAATACTGCAGCCATGAGTATATAGTATGTACATTTTCCACATGACTTGAAATCATTGCTGCGTCGCCATGTTGCCAAATCTTGTGTTCTAAAAATAGCATGCTCCCCTCACGGAATAAAAGCGTGACGTCACCTTTACAGCGCTGGTTCATAAAACTTGATGAAATGGAACAAATATACTACGTATAGGAGCCTCGTGGTTCAGTGGTAAGAACGTGTGCCTGTGAACCGAAGGGTACTGGGTCCGATCACTAGGGTTCTTCTTTCGCTTTTTCAGTACATACTGTACAATTAACATCAACCGAGGTTGTGGCATTGTATTTGAGCAAGTTGAACGTCTCCACGTACCGCCCTTCGGAGGAGGCGTGTCTATGTATCCACACAGAAAGGCGGGGTTTCTGTAAAATTTCCAGGATAGTGAGGTGAAACTGCTCCTTGGCGTCGGTGATTGGCCATAGTAGCGGAAATAAATAGACCTATGTTAAAAAAAACACACACACTCACACACTACATATACCTACATTGCTTTTTCTTTCTGAGGGATTGGTGATGCCCTACGAGTCAATCAAGATTGTTAACATTATACAGGTGGTCCGGAAATGATGAGCTTAATGGGTTATTCTGTTCGTAAAATTAATGTCACAAGTTAGTTCCACATCGTCAATACGTGTGGAAGTGTGGCATCGGCGACAAAAATTTCAACATTTTTTTTCGCCTAAACATTGTAAAAAGTGCCCAAACATAATATAGAAAACATAATTTGGGAACAATTTTTTTTTTGTCTCCGTCTGTCTGTTGATAAGCAATAACTTTCGAACGAATTGAGATATTATTTTCAAATTGAGAATACCGTTAGCACCCGACAAAGGGACGCTTCGAATTGTTTTTGGGTAAGATCGCTGCAGGGGGTAGGGCATAAATGAGGGGTGACTTGGTGAAAATCGACATTTTTTCGTTAAACCTCGAGTAATATAATGTTTCAAAAGTTTATGGGTACATGAATACGAATATTTTCTTTGTGGTCAAGTGATGGGTGCTAAATTCATTTCATGAGCATGTCTTTGAGGAGAGCAGATTATCACAGGTATGTGGAAGTTATGATTCAACTTGCAGCACTATTTTTATTTAGAGTACTTTTTGAAAACTCAAAATTACCGAAGTTACAGGGCTTAAAAAATATTTTTAATGCATTTTTTAGAGCGCAAAACCGTTATTTTCTATTAACAGTTGAAGCCGTTTATGTTATTTCATAATAACCGTTGAAAATAACAGCTTCAGTTATTTATCTGTTATTTTGAACTGGATAGTCGATCGATAGTATCCTACATTCTCAAAGCTGAGAGCGAGCACACTAGTATAAATAAACTGTTATGTGTTGAGTAATATGTTATGAAGTAAAGTTTGCTCTATATATACTGCATAGCATACCCATACATATTTATCATTCCCAGTCTCATGTCCATTCATCTTGTTAAATAGTTAAATTTAACAGTTGCTGATGAAAACCGATGTTTATTCATTGAACCTAGTTGCAGTGGAACTGAAACAGATACGAGTCCGAATGCTAGTTTAGTGTAAAAAGCGTTATTTTGTACCTGTTATTTTTATAAATCCATAACTGGTGGTTACCGTTGCGGTTCGACAACCGTTTAAAAATAACAGACAATTAAATAACGACCCATCACTAATGAATACTAGTATCATATTCATCAGGTGTTGATTGTTAAGTTCCGTTCTTTTCACCTGTGAGACATTCTTAACTACTGTGAATATTTGTGAAATCTATGGATAATGATTGTAGTATGTTTTACATACGGTATTTTCTCGTTCTCTTTCTATAACCGCTTTCCCTAATTCTATTTTCTGTAATACGGGAATGAAGACTGAGGCATACAAATTATTCAATCCACATTCACCTGAGAGCTTGATACTTATCTTGAAATATTATTTGCTTTTGTTGCACATTCATTGTTTTTACATTAAGTGAGTGGTGAACGTGTCGCCACCTAGTTCGGAACCAAGTACTACGTTGTCACGTCAGCTCCAAATAACAGAAAGTGTTAAAAAAATAGAGACTGTATACAACTAACTAACAAGAAAATTGTCAGCCCTGGCCCATTTCTACCCCAATATAGGGACAAAGTATGTAAGGCTAGATGCATTCTCGCCACAATTAGAACCGTAAACCGGTTTCGCTCTAATTAGAGCTCTTCAGTATGGCATACTAATTGTAGCGAAAATAGACCTATAAAGTAAAACGGCTATGGTAGCCAGACTTCCAACACTAAGTGAGTGGTTAGACACGAATGACAGACATACAGACCTACAGAAAAAAAAATCGTTCCCGAATCATATTTTATATATGTTTTGACAAGTTTTACAACATTTAAGCAAAAAAAATGTATTGAAATTTTTGTCGCCGATACTATATTTCGTATACACATATTGACGATGTGGAAGTAATAGGTAGCCACATGATATTCGGACCAACAATGCAGTGGACGCCGTAGTTACCGTAATCGGCAAATGTATGGATGCATCAAGGATAGGAAGATTTATATATATATATATATATATATATATATATATATATATATATATATATATATATATATATATATATATATATATATATATATATATATATATATATATATATATATATATATATATGTATAATGTTGTTTTCTTCATTATAATTGCTTGTACAGTGAGTTAATGTCTTTTAAGAATGAGATAGTCTTTAACACTACATTAAGGCATTAACTATGGCCTTTTCTAGATTTGGCTTTATGTTGTATTTGTTTATTAATTAGCATGGATACATTGGACAATAATACATTTCATGGTGAGCTGACTTGCATTCTTGGCATATAGGGGATCCTCACTTCTGAATAGAAAACTGTTAGCCTAGGGTGGCCCGAACATACACAGGCTAGCTTAACTTGTTTGAAGTGCCCTGGCACCAGTTAATTGGCATTTTATCTCACGTGTTTTTGACGTGTTGTGTCCCAAGACTCTTGTTAGTTATACTCAAGTGTTCACCTATAATGTATTTTAGGTGTTGTTGAGTGTCTACTGCAGTCTTAATGGAATCAATGGATGTGGCGTTTCGGGCTGCTTTATCGGCTCCTTTGTTGCCTTGGAATTCCTACATGGGATGAAATATACATCGAGTTTTCTTTTATTCAGTTGACATAGCATATTTTGAACTTGCTGAATGGCAGGATTATCAACTTCTTGTCTTATGGATATAGCATTTAATGCACAGTTTCAGAGTTTTTAAATGTTTTTTAAATTTGTCGAAAACTCTTAATTACTCCAATATTTTCTATGTCATTTGCACAAATGATAATGTTTTTGTTCTGTTTTTTTTTTTTTTCTTTATCAGTAATATTTCTTAATAATAATCAGACAAGCAATAGATGTTTTTTAAGCTGTTGTATTTCATCAGAAAAAAAATTGTGTCTCAAAATGTGGCTGCCAAATTTTCATGCTACCATTTTGACAGTTGCTGGTGTAAAATTTTTGTACAAAGTAAAAAATACCACTTTTAAAAACTTGCCTGTTTAGTTAAGATTTTCATTTGATATCACACTTCATTTATTTTCTAAAAAGATGTTATTGGAAAAAAATAAGAATTTGATTAAATTGAATTTTTTGCAAGTTACAAACTCACACTGTATAGGTTGTGTCCCTTTTATGAGTGTTTAGAGTAATTAATAATTATTTCCAGTCTAATAAATAATAAAATAACATTTGTTCTGAATGGACTTCTGCTTTAAAAAACTTACTACGAAAGGGGTAACAATTTATTTTATTGAGTGAAATTGTGTCCAATTTTAAATAAAAAATTATTCTTATATTTTGAACAAATTTGAAAACAGTTTGAACTAACCCATATCGTAAGGTCCATTTATTGCAATTTTTTATGGATTGCATTACTGTAACAGGGGCACAATTTGATCATTTTCTGTCACTTATTTCTTTCTTTCTAAAAGTGACTTCTGACCCAAGTATATGACCCTTTAATATTGCTGCCTGTAAACTACAATAACTGCATCATTCTTTCTAAGGAGAAAATTCTGTCTACGTTAGTAAACTTAAATGTCAAAGTGCTGGTTTAGATCAGATAACTCATGTTCTCTTCAGATAATGTTCTTATGCTCTTGCAAGTCTTCTCAGTATCATCTTTTTTTTTACTAATTGTATAATTTCATCATTAGCAAGTGGTGGTGAAGTACACTCTGCCTATACTGATTTTAGCAGAGCCTTTGATTCTGTAAACCATTCTCTGTTAATTAAGAAATTATATGCATATGGCATTAAAGGTCAGCTGCTGACATGTCTTCATTTGTATCTTGTTAGTGGGCGTCTGATCTGATATATGTTGCTTCTGGAATTCCACAAGATTCACACATTGGGCCACTTCTATTCAACATTTTCATCAATGTTTTTGGAATGTCCTTCAGGTCACCTTACTTAATGTTTGCAGATGATTTAAAAATTTTTACTTTGTCTACACAGCTGCTGAAATGTCGGCCCTTGCTCATGATTTGGGGTGCTTCTCATGATGGTGCCATACATGTGTGTGTGTGTGTTTGTTTTTGTTTCTTTAACGTCGGCCTATTTCCGCGACTATCGCCAATCACCGACACCAGGGAGCAGTTTCACCTCACTATCCTGGAAAGCTTGCCGAACCCCTGCCTTTCTGCAAGGAGGGTAGGGATGTTTAATGTGCCCAACATTGCATGGACACGGTACCAATGGCTTTGCGCCCCCTCCGAAGGGCGGAACATGCAGACATTCAACTTGCTCAAATACAATGCCAGAACCTCGGTTGATGTTAATCTTACAGTTTATACTGAAAAAGTGAAAGGAGAACCCTGGGATCGAGCCCAGTACCCTTCAGTTTAGAGGCACACATTCTTACCCCTGAACCACCGAGGTTCTTAGGTGCCACACAAATCATCTTCATTTGAATATAAATAAATGTTTTATGATGAAGTTTTCCTGTAGAGCTACCTCTCAGTTTACCACTGCAGATTGTGATTATCTCATAGATGGCATCTCATTGAGGTAGGTTGATACTGTTCGTGATCTGGGTGTCACGTTGGATTTCACTTCCACATTGATGCCGTTACTTCAAGAGCTGCAGAACAACTTAGGAATTTGGGTAGTTTTTGTACCACATAATCTACTCTCCTAGATAGGTAGTAAAAAAAATTCGTTGTATAGAGTGTTGGGGATTGATAAACGTAACTACGAAACTTTGTAGAGTTCGATAATGAAGTTTTAAGCCACATGACGTCACAAGAAATGACTTCTGTCTTTGAACTGAAACATCACTTAGGGCTGGCGAAATGGTAATGACCAGCATTCAAATTAGCCTTCAAGCCTTGGATTTTGGTAAATTCAGTTGTAAAGTTGCTGTCTTTGGGGTTAGGTTAGGTCAGGTCAGGTTTTTGGTAAATTCAGTTGTAAAGTTGCTGCCTTTGGGGTTACCAGCAAACAGTAAAACATTTTCATTTTGATTTGAAATGTCAAAATTGACGACTTTAAATCGACTATTCTGAAACGAATGTAGGTTATGTAAAAGAAATGTCATATGAAATGTGTTTTACAAAGCCTACGTTTCAGCTTGGACTGCCATTGTCCTTCACTTTACCAAAATATTTGCGGAAAATTCATTTCAAATAGAGTTTGTGATTGAATAATCTATTAATTTTAACGAGTTCTCATGGGAAAAAATTCGCACATGAGATCGCCACTTTAATTTTTTTAAAGTTTCTTTCAATAATCGCGAACTAAGATCCCTAGAACATATATGGGGTCAGTTTCAATTTCCATATATATATATATATATATATATATATATATATATATATATATATATATATATATATATATATATAATAGGTCGATATTGAGGAAATTTGGTTTTGATAAGTTCGTAAATCAGAAAAGTCGGACCAGTTTTTCCGGGAATATTTTGGGTTTTCTTTCGGAAAATTTTTGTACCTCCGAAAAAAACAAAGCTATGGTAACCAAATTTGATACGGGGTATCTGCTTTAGGTCTCGTAAATTTTTTCATTATAATCTTTATTTACAATTTTAAAAGAGTATATTTGTACTGGTAACAAGCTCTACAATTGATACCATAAAATTTTATATGTACTGTACATAAGAAATTACATGTTTTGTTAAAAGCAAGAACAAGTTGTAAGCATTCAATCAACAAAATTGTGGTTGCCGCTGGAGGTCAGACCAGTGCACAAGACCAAAATATTGTGTGTGGTAAATAAAATCTATTAAATATTACAGGCAAATTAAATTTTTTTTGGCACATATATAATTTGTGTAAAAAAATTGCGTAGGTCATTCTTATGAAAAATTCACTACTTAACGCCCTTATTGTGTCCAGACTTTTACATTCTTATTTCTGATCTAGTGTGGTGTTGTTCATGGATCAAAAACTGTTCGTTTTGTTATCATTAGTGTTATATTTTGATTGTATGTAGAACAACATTATTTTGTTTTTTTAGAACTGTAGTAAATAAATGATATCAAGAGTATGACACCTTTTTGGGGGTGAACGTTCATTAACTATATCTTTCCTTAAATAGGACAATTTTGTTCATTAATTCTGGCAGACTTTATCAGCAGAAAATGTGTTATGATAGCGAGTTTAAAAAAATATATATAGCGAGTTAAAAAAAAAATATTTCAAATCATGAAAAATCCTTAATAAAAAATTAAGTTTAGAAAAGGTGTATTTCCGAAATAATAATGAAGTTGGTTTGATGAACTTTGGTACAGATGTTGCCCATATAAAGGCTTTATTACGTACCAAAATTAAATTTTCTAGGTTAATAGAAATTTGAATTACTAAAACTTGAACAAAATGTTTATGAAAATGCGGTAAGACTTGCTGCGTCCCAACTTTTACTACTGATTATAGGTATATGGTTTGTCCGTTTATCGATTTATTGAATGAAGCAAAGAATTTAAAAAAAATTATTGTCAGTTAAAATGTTTGTAGAAAATTCATGTAAGATAAAAACTTTTTACCATTTTGGATATGTGGGGACGTTATTTAGTTGGTACAGTCAATTCCTGGATGGGTGACTGTTGGAGAAAGGTAGATGATTTCTAAACATATTTCCTCTATATCTTTCTGCTCATAGGTGTAATCTGAAATTTTTAGATTTAAATGGCATTCTGTAGAAAAATTACATTGTACTGTTTATAAAATGTGTTCCAAATTTTTAAATGTGTTCCAAATTTTTAATCTTGATAAAAATGCTTTTTTAAGTGATTTGTTTATTAAATTTTGTAAAAAGTGTTATTTTCTTTTTGTTCTGTGAATGTTGGTGACAGAATTTTCATGTGGTTTATAAGCTAGTCCTAAAAACTACAAAAGATTTTGTCGTCTTGTCACCTCGTTATCGTTTGTTTCCCAATCCACATCTGTACAAGTACTGTGTTAACTTAAATTTTATATTTGTTATTTACCCACTTTTTGAAAAGTGCAACAAGATAATAAATTAAGTACCCTTTAAAATCTACTACATCTCTTTTCTATCTCTGAAAAGTCCGTTATTATAATACATGCCTACGTGTGTCCTAGCTATCCACCTAGAATTTACATAAATATTGATTTTTTTGAAAATAGCTTTGGTAGTTTTGCATTATATAGTTTTTCCAGGAAAACTGGTGCATTATGCTGTTTAGTTTAATTTAAATGGGTTAAGTGTTTTTGGCATATCGTGCGGATATACTTTTCCATTTCGTTGACTCACCCTGTATCATACAGGGGGTTTCATAACATGTGAGAGATTTGTCGTGGGGTTATTGGGAATCTCAAACTAAACGAAAAAGGTCCTATAAATATATGTCTGCAACCCTGTTGTTTCTGAGATACAGAGTGTTGAAAGTTTGATAAAAAAAGATTATTTTTCACATTTTCTGATGAAATTGAGATTCACAAACCAAATTTGGTACGTAACATCCACTCATTGGTTGCCATATCTGATAAAAATTTCAAGCCACCAGTGGTGGAGTTATATGGGTACTTTATTATTCAGTTACATAAAAAAATGTTAGTACGGTCCTGCAGAAATCTTTTGTTGCGAGTTTTGAATAGAGAATTTAATTTACTACAAAAAGTCCTTCTTGATGTACTTTCATATGTGGCTTTGTTTGTCAGTAAAAAAGGGTTAGAAACATGTTGCAAAAAAATGTACGGCACTGTAGAAATTTTTCAAAATATGTGGAACATACGTCACAAGGTGATTGGGGACCTCAGAATAATCACAAAAGGTCCTATAAACATAGGTCCAAAATCTTATTGTTTTCAGGATACAGTGTGTTGAAAAAAAAACACTATATTATGAATTATATTATTATAATTTTTTGAGATCAATTTCATTACAAATACAACAAAAATAAAACTTACATTAAAGTAAATGCTCCATGTGGTCACCTTGAGACTTGATACAAGCCTGTAGTCGCCTGATCAATGATGCTCCAACTCTCTAAAAAATCCCAGGAGATTGATGGATCACTTGACACCTATCTCTTATGCATTGTCGAAGCATTAGAATATTTTTAACTGGTGAAGAATAAACTATGCTTTTTAGGTGACCCCAGAGGTGAAAGTCTAAAGGATTAAAATCTGGTGAAAGTGCTGGCCAATTCCTCGATTCAGCATGACCAATACATTGATTTGAAAATCGTTCATTCAAAACGTTTCTAGCTGTAAGACTAAAATGCGATTGTGTACAATCGTGCATAAACCACATGTTGCTTTGTGTGTGTAGTGGAATGTTTTCAAAAAACTTAGACAATTCGTTTTGCAAAAAGTTGGCGTACGACTGACCAGTTAATTGTCCTTTAGTAAAGAAAGGCCCAATCAAATTGTCACCGATTATTCCGACCCAGACATTGGCATTAAATTTATGTTGGTTATGTGACTGATGAACAACAGGAGGATTTTCTTCAGCCCAGTAATGCCATCAGTAGAGAGATAATGTCTAACGACCTTGAGTGGCAAAGGCACCATTTTTAAGGACAAGGTCAGTGACATTTTCAAGGTCAAGGCTAGATGTGTTTTCCAAGGTCAATGCCAGGTATTTTTCCAAGGTCAACGCCAGCGATATTTTTCAATGTCAAGGCCAGCCACATTTTCATGGTCATAGACACGTTCAAGGTTACAAATGTATCCTTGAAATTTGTATTATATATGTATAGGAGATATCTCAGGGAATTAATATTATTAGAACTCTCTATTTACGAGTTCGAGTTTATTTATAATTCAGTGTAAAGTAGTAGGAATACGATGTCTAATCACAATTTTTTGATTAACTGGGACAGTTTACGCAACACTTCAAATATTCGCCGGGAATATTAAAAACAGTGAGTAGTGTCAGTAGTTAAGAAATCACAGTCAACGTCGGTGCAGTATAAACAATTTAATATGATGGGAAATGTGAACAGTAAATGTCAGGGTGAAAAAATGGATAGTGATGAGCTAGAAGAGAAGTGTAGAGTGAGTAGTGTCAGTAGTTAAGAAATCACAGTCAACGTCGGTGCAGTATAAACAATTTAATATGATGGGAAATGTGAACAGTAAATGTCAGGGTGAAAAAATGGATAGTGATGAGCTAGAAGAGAAGTGTAGAATAATTGTCTGTAACATAAGAAACATAGCTGGTGATGAAAAATTTTGAGTCTGAAGGAGATGACTGGACCAATTCATATTTGTATGAATTGTGTAACATATATTTAAGTGGTAACTGTACAAAAGAGTTTTTTGTTCTATCATACAACGCTTATGTGCAAAATGGAGAAATTGAACACATACTTACGCATTATGTTCCATTTTAAATTTGTAGAATAAAAAAATGTAATCAGACATTGTATTCCTATACATCGCTTTAAATGAATAAAAAAACAATATATTTAAACTAGTTTTTTTTTTACAATATATATATATATATATATATATATATATATATATATATATATATATATATATATATATATATATATATATATATATATATATATATATATATATATATATATATTTACAATACAAACTTAATTCATAATATTAATATTATTAAATAAAAAGTACACATTAGTAAGGGCGCAAACGCAATGATTATATAAATGATAAATGCAAGAAGGTGTAGATGTTTGAAGTGCGGGTTGTTCATTTAATTCCAAAACAAGGGCTGATGAATATTTTTTTACATAATCAGCTTTCTCCTTCCCTTTCACATAAACAATGTTGGTGTTGCTTGTAAGATGTTTGATTATTTCAACAAAATTGTGTACTGGTGTAAAACCTGATTTACAATCAATACAATGATGATGGTTTATTAACCATTTCGTCTGCACTTGTAAATTTTGAGGTAAATAATCCAGACTAAATGGTGCTTTAAAAACATAGTGACAGATCTTGGAACCATCAAACGATGCAAGTTCTTTTGGAAGAAATTTATTATTTTTCAGTTTGAAATCTTGAATGTCAATTACGAGTACCATAGTTTACAATGATAGATTTGCAAAGTGTTTATACATTTTTTTCTTCATGCCGTAAAAGAAATTTTTTTGAGTTCTTTTAGTTTTGAGTTCTGTTAGTTTTTTTAAATAAGCACTGAGTTGTTGTTTATACCTCAACGTCATAATCAAATTGAAATAGGTAAAGGAATGCATTTAGCTTAAATAGTATAATTAAATTTGTCCTACGATTTTCGTCAGGGGATTGTAAGTAAATAGTTTATAATGCAAAATTAAACAGTATGAGGATGTGTTATGTGGTATGTTTGCATTTGTTTCGAATTCAAGTCTCACTACAACCGACCCTGATTGAATGCTATCCTTTTGTCGGGAGCAATCAATATGAACTAAAGGCGCTAATTTTACAAATTCAGTTGGTGTAAAAAGGGGTTGATTTTCTTTTTGATAATAAGATTGTTGAAATTTTGAAAACATTTCGTAAAGTGACGCGAATTTATTTTCCAGAATATTTAAGTTGAGGTCCTAGTAAGGATACCTTTCAGTGTTTAGAAAAGCTCTAAAATTTCTTAGGTTACAATTATCAAATTTACTCTTATCTTTTAAAAGCTTTCCTTTTCTATCAGTTTGAAATCCTGTAAGAAAATGGCGTGGTGATTCGAGTTTTGTAGTGGTCTTAACTGGCCAAGTATGTCTAGATGTTTCTGGCAGAGCTGGGTATTCTATTAACTCCCAGCTTCGAAAGCCTAATGGAATTTCCACCCCCTTTTGAATTCTTCTGGAAAGCTGTAACTGTTGTGCGGGAGAAACGGTAACATGGGGAACTTTCAAGGACACCTTCTCAATTGTAACTTTCGGCTCATCTACTGTAGGGGTGGGAGCTGCAGGATCATCAATGTAGATTACAGCATCTTTATCATCACTACTTCTAATATGGATTAATTCTTGTTTCATATTCATTATAATTTTGCTGTAATCTTCGAAAAATCCCAATAAGTGGGAACATGGAATACAAACATTAAAATTTTCATTCGCATCGACTTTGATACGATCATCTGTGCGTTTTTCGCTTTTAGGAAACCAACCTGCATTTTGAAGTTTTATGCTTTCGTTAGAATTTAATGAAAATTAATTTTTCATTATTGGAGCAAGTCCTACATTGCATGTGGAATCTACTACTACACCGTTCAGTTCATAACGAATTTCTCTAAAAAGAAAAGCTTTTGCATTGTTAATAAAAAAACAAATTGTTCGACATGGTACCATCTGTTTTGGTTAATTTACCTTCAATGTATAAAAAGCTGTCAGAAGGAAGTGTATATGCATCAAGTTCTTGAACAGTGATTCGCTGTTCTTCCTTATAGTCAAATTGTGAAGATGTACATGCCTGGTAGGTATGGTACTGGTAATCTACAATCGAGTCATCTACAACTACTTTTTGTGCAACGTCAAGAATATTCATTTTACTGGAAAACCAAGTCATTTTAAGAATTGTCAATTGGAAGGAGTTAATTGGTTAGGCCTTTTTAGTATACTGAATTTTTTCTGAAGGTTTCTGTTTTTATACTCTGACAACCAAGAGGGTGGATATAAAGCATTATATCTCACAACCATTTATATATCTTTTTTTAAATGCACCTTTACTGTAACCGTTTACCCCTAAAATTTACTAAGTTTCCGTCTTGATCAAGTACCTTAATGGTTATATTAGTAACAGTCTTAATGGTAACCGGAAAGTAAATGATGTTTTGAGGTGTTTCCACTATTTTATATCCAGGAGGTACAGTGGGGAAAAAACTGATGTATTGTATGAACTGGCTTACCATTATTATACGAACCAGAAGATATGTTGCAGTCAATACATAAAGCATTTACTTTAATAATTTCAACTGGATTTTCTGATTAATTAACTAAATTCGCCTTTAAAAGATCATTACTAAATCCTAAAAGTTTACTGATGGAATTGTCTTTTGAAAAATCAATATCTACTACATTTTAAAATAGTTTTTAGTGTATTATTATTCGCTTCGAGTTCTAAAGTTTCTTTTTTCATGTTTTTCTGTAAATACTGATGTATATCTGAAATTTCATAAGAACCTGTTGGAATTGTAACATGTTCAGTGCCATAGAAACATTTATTGTTGGTTTCATCAATATTAGGGATAACATTGAAAGTCTTGAAATTTGTTAGACCAATCACATATTGTGAGTTGTCATCTAGAAATATTGGAGGATTAAAATCTGCGTTAGGCACAGATTCCTTTCCCAAAAATGTAAAAGCATAAGACATGTTACACAACTGATTATACAGCAGAGATTACTGCATATTATATAGAAATTTCAAACACAGATGACCACACCTAAAAGAATGGGGACGTTGCTCCCTTTGATAATTATAAGTGATTGTGTTATTACACCACTAAAGAAATAATTAACTACATCGTTGGGGGGTCGTCAGTTTCCATAGCTATCGAAATAATTTATATGTGCTTTTTTCTTTACATATGCTGTCCAATGAGTTCTGCTACCCTGTTTACTGTCAAGATTAATAATGCCAGACTCATTGATATAAATTTTGATTGGTAAATTGTCTCTCATGTATCCTCCCCGAATTTTTTTTATCTTGAACAAATCTGCAAACTTTAGTAAATCAACATTCGTCAAAGGTCACGATGGTAGTTTTATCTGAAGTTTTTTTGATACGGTTTTAAAAATAACCCAGAACCTGTAGATGATCGGGCAACTTTTTCAAGTTCCATATTGTGACGTTTTGCTTCTTGTAATACCTTTGCAGCATTCTTGGCATCAACTGCGGTTTTCGCTATACTGGCACACCCTCCGGCTAACACACATAATGCTCCCAAAGCATGCAGCAAGAAAGGTAAAAAACCACCAATTTTCGGAGCACGTACTATTCTACTTTTCTTACTACGTTTCGATTTTTTGTTTTCTTTTAACACTGAAATACATTTTGGACAAACCCTTTCCCTTTTTAAATAATTTCCCTCTTCTACGAAGTGTTATGTTAACAAACGCTTTAGTTTTATATTTAGGGATTGTGTGTGTGATTTGGTTGAAAAATAGGACAAGTATGATTGATTTATGAAACTATTCGGCTATATATACTCTTAAAGTTTGTTTTTGTAATCTATAAATACATTTCATTTATTTAATTCAAATCATTTGTCATAATGAAGGTGACGCAACAAGCATTAAAGTTGCCGATTCAAAATTACGATGACATTTCTATAGCAGAAAAGTTCATCCGACACGGTACTTTATTAGGTAGTGAATGTAAAAGAGGTCTGTTGGTTGGAGCATCCGGTTGTGGAAAAACAAATGTAATGGTTACGCTTTTAGAACATCCAAATGGATTACGTTTTGAAAACATTTACATCTATCACTTAAACAACCCAAATATAAATATCTCAAACATCTTTTGCAACCTATTACAGATATAGGATATTTTGACTATGAAAACGGTGATGACATAGTTCGCCTGACCAGATAGTCACATTCAGTCATAATATTTGATGATATTGTTTGCTGCAATCAAAGCATTATGAGAGATTATTTTTGCTTCGGCCGCCATAACAATGCAGATTGTTTTTATCTATGTGAAACTTATTCCTCAATTCCAAAACAATTAATTAGAGATAATACAAACCCACTGAGCAAGGTAATATTGCATTAACATTGCAGAATCTTTTCCAAAGCAAGTGTAAGTTTGATAGATTACTTGCAGAAAGCTTCCTGCAAGTTTGTTGCAAATGGCAAATCTTCCCCCCAGTGACTTTACATATGCAAGTGTTTCTTTTGTAACTTTACTGCAAATTTACTGTAGTGAGCTGTTACAAACTTTCTTTATACTTACACATGTTACCTTACAACAAGCTTCAATTTTAAAAGGACCTAGCAAAGTTGTAAAATTTAAACTTACATTTGCAACTTATCTGCAATTGTATATATTATACATACGGTGCAAGTTTGTAACTTGGAATAATTCAAATTAATCTACGTCAGCTTTTTTTCAAAAATGCTCAAGAGTCTGATAATATTCTCAGTTACAATCTTTTCAAAAATGTATTATACAATTTGTGTTAAATGTCATTGATAATTTTTGTAAATGACAACCTTAGCTTTTTGTTGACTACTAATTAAAGTACACATCAAGCGATACAAAACCACCAAATTTCAAAGTTTTATTATAAATCTTGAGTTGATAGCATGAAAAAAAATTGTGTAGTTATCAATGAATAAAAATTTTAAAACTGCTGCTTTTCTACAACTTCACATGTAAGAACTTTAAAAAAGCCAACAAAAACGTAGGGTTGATTTTAAAAAATTATTGAGGAAGTCATTTTTCAAATATGGTACATATTGTATAGATTTTTTAAAAGACTGCAACTTGAAATACTAACCAATGTGTCCAAGCATTTTTGAAAAAAAGAAACTGTATTTGATTAACTGAATTTATTTCAAGTTACAAACTGATACTTAATATAGGTATAGGTGTATTTATACATAATATATATTTCTTGTAAAACTGTAAAAACGACTTAAGACAATGTTAATTAGAATAAAATCTTTATTACATAAAAAAATTAAAGACTTACAACACATTTCATTTCTGCTGATAGATATATAGACTTTATTGACCATCAAATGTACATGGTAAGTCACTGTCTTTATAAGTACCGACTATAGTTACTCGATAGAGATAGTTAAGACATAGCGAGCGTGTCCATGTTTAGCCTAAAATGAGGTTCTAGTCAAAACACAGCGACAAAATAGATAACTTGAACTCGTGATATCGTTATTAATTGACCGATTTCAAAAATTCTTGTTTCTAAATGAATACCAATTAATTGTTTTTAATATTGTTTTACTAAATAACTCTTAGTCGTCTAGAAAAACGTGTGAAACACCAATAACAAAAACAAAGTCTTCTGCAGCATTACTTGGTTTGAGACGCGAGCATTTTTTTAGCTTCTAAAATATGCAATGGATAAATCAAGCGCAGGGAAATGAATACAACTTTACTGCAAAAATAGCTTAAATATGGCGACAGTCTCTGAAAGTGTTCACACATGTCGTAACTATCCCTATCGAATAAGTATAGTACCGCCAATGTCTGTGGCTAGTGGAACTTGCCTTCCAAAGCTTTTGCCTAACACACTCACACACACAGACACTATACACATTAGTTTAGAGCACAAATAAATTCCTTCACCTTGGTTTTTGTTTTATAACATCCACTACTGCCTACTGTAATCTTGTTAGTGGGAGCATTTTAATAACATTAGGTAGAAAATTGAGGAATTTCATTCCCAAGTAATCAAACATCTGCTTTGTTTTTTCCTTTTTGTGCAACTGTATTTTTAATTCATGCCTGCACCTGGTTGTTGCGAGCTTCATCATTCACTGGATATTTTGAATACATAAACTGAAGAAGGATATAGCCTCGAACACATTTGGGCAGCTTTCTTGTTGCAGTCCTTATTGCTCTTTTTTGCATGATAAACACATGTTCCGTTGCTGACTAGTTAACCGATATGAATGTTCCATAGCATAGGATACTGTTCCATCGTTCTTATGATGTCGATTTCTATGGATAAGCCACATGCTTCCATAGGTCAATCATATTTAACGTTTTAAAATGAATTGCTCTGACCAGGTAAGACATCTCCAGGCTGCTTCTAAGGACATAACAAAAATCATATTTAACAATTAGGTTTTCTTTTTTGTAGAGTATATTTCATAAAAAGAAACAAAAATATAAATGCAGCCATTTTATAATAATTCACCAATAGCCACATACCAAAATAATTATGCAACAGAAAAGTGACTAATTTTATTGCTGTTTTAGGGATTCTTACCTGAAATGTTTGTGGATATACTTCATGTTTCATTATCTACACTTCAGACAACGAATTACTTAATTATCCAAAATTCAAACAATTCAGGCTACAATAAGATTGTTCAATCTTTAAAACTTCCAGGAAAATAAATAGACATAGATCAAATAACAACTTATGATGACGCAATTATAAAAAATAAAAAATGTTAACAACAAACCGCCATTAATTAATGCCGGGTGCTTTGTCAGAGTCAGTTCTCTGTTGGCGTCGGTGTTGCTATGTTGCTATTGGACGACGATGACATACGATCGAGCATAAACGATCACCAAAATGGGGGGAATTCAAATAAATGTTGTTTTCAAATTAAAACAAACTTTCAGAAACATTACAATTGTAACTTTACGTGAGCTTACAAATAGAGAAAAACAACAAGCCGGCAAACGAGATATTATGTTTGAAAGTTACGTTAAAGTTTCATTTGTAAGTTTGCATTGGTTTTTTGCCTGCAAACATTTAGAAATGTTGCAAACTTAACTTACTTAATGGTAAATTATTTAACGTTGCGGTAAGCATTTGTAAGTTACCATGCTTAGTGGGAATTTGCTTGTAATATTTAAACAAGATAATACTACTCTGAAACATATTTATGATGATCACGTTAATGTTGATACGACATTTCAGAAATTTAAAGATATATGTTGTTATTGTTGGTAACCACAATGAGATAGTTTCCCTAATTGAAGAATTAAAGGAAGCCCACATAATAGTATAAATAATAATTATCTTTTTGTGCTCCATCAGTGTCAATATGACTTTAGACAAATTTGGTAGAATAGTAAATAGAAATCTTAATTCAAAACTACAACAAAAAATAATTTTACTATATAATGGATATAAATGAATCGATAAAAACATCCATAGATGGTATTTAAATAATGAATCCTATGAAATAGTGTTTGACTATGCTGCGGAAATAGAAAAAAATAATTTAATCCGTCAACTGAAGTCATTATATTTCTAAATAATACAAAAATATCTGCTAAAAAATTAGTTGGTGTGAAGATCAAATCAGGAGATACATTTCATTTTGAACATTGTCCAAACAGCAAAGCGATCGCTTGCGCCATAGAACTACACCTAAAATGTCCACTGTCAATGTAAAAGAAGTAGTGGTGGATGAACTTCACAAACCCGCTAGAAGAAATTATAGAAGGCGTCATGTAATAGTTAAGGGGTTAAATGATGTGTTTCAGGCTGATTTAGTAGAAATGCTTCCTTAGTCTAAATTCAATAAGGGGTACAAGTATATTTTAGTAGTAATTAATGCTTTTTCGAAGTTTATCTGTGCAGTACCATTAAAAAGTTAAACATCAAAAGAAGTTGAAATGTAGTTAATGGTTTCAGCATTTTTGTTTATTCGACGAAGAAATCGATCACGATCCTTTGCATATTGCTCCCATTCACCAATTCTTGCTTGACGATGTGCAAAATTCCAAACTGTAATATATTTTACTTGATTGCTTGATTCATTAAATGTAACATGCTTCTTCATATTCAGTGTTGATTGTAAATGAAAAGAGGCTGCATCTGTTGAATAGTTTCAAATTTGGATACTGATATACCAGATCCATAACTGAACTGACATTTTTCGAATTGCCTGTCATAGACACTTCATTTAAAATAAACTGGCCAACATCAATGTTGGAATTGAAACTGTCGATCAGGGTATCGAAATACTTGGAAAATTCTTGTGTCTTGAATATATCTACTTTATACTTGATTAAGGATGCCAGTTCAAATAATTTGCTAACAGTTTCCATAGCTAAATAGACTGTATTACCATATTTATCTTCCACTTTTATGATTTTTATATATCTAAACCATTCAAAATGTGTTGTTAATTATCACCAAAGGTTGAAAATTAAATTTGTAAGCTAGTGCACAGCATACATATTAGTGAATTTTTCTTCAAATGAGCGTGATCTAGGACCCCTAGAACGCATATCCGGGGTTAGTTTCAATTTTTATATGTTTATATATGTATATATATATATATATATATATATATATATATATATATATATATATATATATATATATATATATATATATATATATATATATATATATATATATATATATATATATATATATATATATATATATATATATGTATGTATGTATGTATGTATGTATGTATCACACCGATAACTCAAAAAATCATGGACTGATTTCGATAAAATTTAGCGTGTGCCTTCCTTTTGTAAGTGGCTTGGCTAATTTCGTTAGCCAGGAAAATCGGACCAGGTTTTCCAGGAAAATTTTGGGTTTTCTTTCGGAAAAAAAATTTTATCTCAAAAAATAGGAAAGCTATGGTAACCAAATTTGGTACGTAAGTTTACGACATTAGAAGGAAACTATATACCAAAATCTATATTTCTATGTTAAAAGAAAAAAAAGTTATAAAAAATATTTCGTGCCAGATCATTTCTATGAAAATTCACTACCATAACGCACTTGCTGCGTCCAGACTTTTTTGATTTGGATGGGTTGAGATGATATTGGTCCTCATTAATTGTAACAAAATTACTTTCGTTAACTGATTTTTCAGGAAGTTCTTGGTTAGCTGGCTGGCAATTGTTGTAGTTATTCATTGTATATTAAAAGTTTAAGAACTGCCTATAATAAATATGTTCTTTAACTTATAGTAGTCCCCCTTCCAAAAGTATTAAAGGGAGGGGGATATCCTTGCTGCAGATTTATGAGAACTTACAATAATTTAAGAATAACTCTTAAAACATAATAAAAAAATTATTAGGAATAAATTATGTATTCTGACATTTTTTTTAAAATAATACATTAAATTTAGATATAATGCAAGTAATATAATGGTACACAAAGTAAAAAAAAAAACTTTAATTTTTTTACACCAATAATGAAATTAAATTATTGCGGCAAACTTCACCACTAACTATATAACGAAAAGCTGCACCTGGAACGGCTATTTTATTTAAAATAGCTACAGCAACTGGCAAAATTTCATCACAAGCATTTCTTGTTATTATATATCGCAATATATATTCTTGGTTAACCTTATAAATTAATTGCAAATTGAGCTATTTAAATTTGAAGCATTTAATGAAAATTCGCTACCATAAAGCACTTACTGCGTCCCGAGTTTCTTTTCTTACAAACATACATAATATTTCGATGAAAAATGCAAATATGCAATAACATAAGGCGTGTTCTATTATAAAAAAAGAAAATTTGTATCACTAACGACTTATGGGCCATCCTGTGATTGTAGAAATCATTTTTAAGATGTAGCTCAAGACACCCTATAATTAATGTATACAATTTTTTTCGTATCTTGTATAATAACAGATATATTAAACTTTATTGATTTTTTACGAAAATTCGACAAAGCATCAGAGAAAGGGTTCAAATTATTTAGCAAAATATTCATCTGTGCGCTTACAGAACTCTTTTTTTTTTCATTCATTTTTATTATGTAGTCATTTTACAAAATAAGAAGTTAGAAGAAATAACACTTACCGCAATAATTAAATATGCGCACTTAAAAAATTCCACTGTTTGATGTATACCCGGATCGCACTTGACGGGTTTGCCATTTTTGTCACTGTTCATTGTTGCACTAAAAACTCTACTGCCGCTATACATTCACTCCTTCATATGGATGCCTTTACATTTTCAAGGTTCTTTGGAGGAGTGGTACCATAAATATTTCCAAGGTAATAGATGTTCAACCAGTCAACACTGCTTCATGGCTAATTAAATTCATTATCTACAAGTCTGCAGCTATACATAAATGATAGTAATTTAATAAAGTTACCTGCATCTATAATGATGCAGTTTATTGGATTCCTATATAATACCTTAAAAAACTCATTTTATATTATAATCTGCAACTTAAAACCGACCATATTAGACTTGTAAAGTGAACACAATCGCAATGTGATTAATTAATCATTGAATTCTTATATGGGTAGTGAAACTAGTGAAAAAATATCGCTTGCCTTAACCTTGAAAAAACCTCTGGCTTTGACTTTGAAAATGCCACTGGTCTTGACATTGAAAATGTCACTGACCTTGACCTTGACCTTGAAACTGGTACCTCCGCCTCTCAAGGTCGTTCCAGAACAGACATTATCTCTCTATTGCCAGCTCTTCCAAAACCAGCTTCATCAGTAAGCAAGTAAAATGAATGGCAGAAAATTAGGATTGCGTTCAGCCATTTCTAAAAACCAACCGCAAAATTTCATGTGTGGGGGGTAATCGGTTTCTTCTTAAGCCTGCACTCGCTGAATGTGGTAAGGACGTAGAAGCTGCTGACACAAAAAAAATCTCTATTTAGTTTAGGAGCTATACATTTGGTACTGATGTTTTAGTTCCGCTTCAATGAGTTTTAAAATGCGTTTTTCAGTCTCAATGGTTCTCACATTAACAGGTGTGCCACTATATCTTGATTGTTTTTTAAAACAACCTTCATTTCTTAAACCTTCATCTATTCTTTGGAAGGTTTTTTTATTGGGCAGATGTTGATTAGAAAAACTATTAACGTATAGTACTCTTGCCTCTGCTACATTGTATTGAGCCAATCCATACATCGAATACATATCTGCCATTTCCTCATTTGTATAAATATCTATTTTCACAAAATTTGTCACAATTTTTTTTAACAACACCAAGAAAATGTTTTTGTATAAAAATAAGGGTAATGTTAATGATGTCAATGTTTGCAAATAAAACAAGCTAATGACAATTTAAAAAAATATCCTGTGAAATTTCAAATTTAAAATGTTGACATAAGCCTACTTACCCTAAGAAGTAAAATGTATCTAATTCATTAAAGGAGCAAAAGTATCTAACCCCTTTTTATCGACAAACCAAGACAAATGGAAGTAAGTCAAGATAGACTTTTTGTAGAAAATTAAATGCTCTATTTGAAATTTGCAACAAAACATTTCTACAGGGTCGTACTAACATTTTTGTATGTAACTAAATTATAAAGCACCCATATAATTCCGCCACTTGTTGCTTGAAGGGCTTGTAGTTTTACCAAATATGGAAAACTATGTGTGGATGTTGTGTACCAAATTTGGTTTGTCTATCTGGATTTCATCATAAAATATGAAAAATAATCTTTTTTTTTTCAAACTTTCAACACCTCTTATCTCGAAAACAACAGGGTTTCGGACATATATTTATAGGACCTATTTTGATTATTTTGAGGTCCCCAATCACCCCCACGACGTGTGTCTCACGTGTTATGAAACAGCTGTATATACAGGTGAATAAACGAAATGGAAAAGTACTGCTGGGCTTTTACTAATTGAGATCGTTGAATTTTGTTTTTACCATATCTTAATTACCTTTTGATTACATATGAAAATACTGACTGTTATATAGGTGTCCCAATTGTGTCTGACAGAGACCCAACCTGCATTTTTTAAATGGAACATGGTATTTTTTTTGGTGCATTTTCAGGTTCTACATGAAATGGTACGTACTTTACTATAAGGATACTATATGTCAAAAATGAACCGTTTCCGAGATATTTTTTTTCCAAAATCATTATTAAACTTATTTGACAATATTTAGATTAATAATAAATAATTAGTTTTGGAACTTTCTACAGTTAATACCAGCAATAGTGTATTGTTAATGGGACAAATGTTCGATAACATCTACAGAGTACTCGTATAGACCGACCAATTTAGACAAATTCAGTCTCCAATAAGATTGTTATTTTCAATGGAACATACTATATTTTATGATCTCGTTCGATGCAGATTTTAATTCCATTTTGATTAGTGTAAGCACACCTGTACATAACATCTACCGTTTTGGAGTTATTTGAGTATTCAGTCATATGGAATTGAATTAATCCCTAAAAATAGACGTCTTTTTAGTTAGCAAGCTTTGATAAAGAAATATTTTTGATTGTTCATTGTTAATATATTCATACTGTCAATTATAATTTTCAAATTATCACTGTCAGTTGCGAAAGCAAGTTAATGGTGTGAAATTCAAGTTTTCAGAAGAAGAATTATTGCAAATGGTTTTTGTACTTGGACAGTGCGAAAAAACTGTTCTTGCAAAAAGAGTGTATAGTCCTGAAGTAAGGCTTCCATTTTCCAAAGACTTTCGGTAAGTTTTATTAAGATTTGAAACAATCGGTTGTTACTCGTGAGAATAGGCTAGTTCAGAATAAAAGTGTAAAGATTGAACAGAATCAATTGGCGTTTTAGTGAATTTTCTTAAAAAAAAATCACTAATGAGGAGATCCCGACTTTTGAAAAAATTTCTTTAAATGAGCGCTAATTTGGCCCCCTAAAACAAATATCCGGGGTCAGTTTCGTTTATGTTTATATATATATATATATATATATATATATATATATATATATATATATATATATATATATATATATATATATATATATATATATATATATATATATATATATATATATATATATATATATATATATATATATGTATGTATCACACCGATAACTCAAAAAATAATGGGCCGATTTTGATAAAATTTGGCATGTACGTTCCTTTTGTAAATGGCTTGGATAAGTTCGTTAGTCAGGAAAATCGGACGAGGTTTTCCGGAAAAATTTGAGTTTTCATTCGAAAAAAAATTTTATCTCAAAAAATAAAAAAGCTATAATAACCAAATTTGGTAGGTAGGTTTACGATATAAAAAGTAAACTATACACCAAAATTTAGATTTCTATGTCACGAAAAAAAAAGTTATAATAAAATATTTTGTGCCAGATCATGACGCTACTTTTAAAAGCAATGGCTTACTGATTAGACATAATATGTATTATTACTCAACCGAAAACTCTCACTGGATGAGACAGCATGATTAACAAAACCGATGGTCGTTGAATGTTTGGGGGCGGTGTTCTTCTAAATAATTCGACTTTTTTTTTTAATGAGCCACTTACAGGAAAAATCTATCAACATTTTCTTACACACGAGCTACCTTTTTATTGGATAACGTTTCCCTAAATACTGGGCAAAATTTATGGTTTCAACATGATGGCGTGCCATCCCACTATCACAGAAAAGTTAGGCGCTATTTAAATTTGTGGCTGCCAAATAAATGGATAGGGAGGGGAAGATTCGTTTCTTGGAGAACACGCTCCCCAGACTTGACAGTGATGGACTATTTTACTTGGGGATATGTTAAAAATGTAATGCACACTGAAGCGCCAACAACAGCCAAAGGATGAAGGAAAAAATAGAAAGGCCATTTCAAACAATGTCCCCAGAAATGTTAGAAAACTGTAGACAAAACTTTCTAAAGCATATACGACTTTGCATGAGAGAATTAAAGAATTTTTTAACATTTGTTAAATTAATTTCCATTTATTTTTTTAATTTTGATTATTTTTTTTCCTCTGTTTATTATTTAACGTCTTACAGTATCATTAAAATAAAACCTTAATTTGAATGCGGTTTACTTCGGTTTAGCAACTTACATTAGATTATTAACAATAAAAAATTTGTGTATAACAGCTTGCTAACTAAAAAGACGTCGAATTTAGGGTTAATTCAAGGCCACATGACTAAATATTCAAATAAATTCAAAATGGTAGATTGTAAGTACAGGGTGTGTTTATTCTAATCGAAAGGGAATTAAAATGTGTATTGAATGAAATTATAAAATATAGGGTATTCTATATTATTTAAAATAACAATGTTATTGGGGATTCAATTTATCTAAATTGGTCGGTCTATACTGAGCGCTCTGTAGACGTTATCGAACGTTTCTCCCATTAAAAATAGAGTATTGCTCTCTGGTATTGATTGTAAAAAATTTCAAAACTAATTATATATTATTAATTCAAATGTTGTCAATAAACTTTAATAATGATTTTCGAAAAAAAATGTATAAAATAAAATATCTCGGAGACGGTTAATTTTTGCATATGGTATGCTTATAATAAAATACGTACCATTTCATGTGGAACCTGAAAATGGAAAAAAAATACCATGTTCCATTTTAAAAATGCATGTTGGGTCTGTCACAGACAATTGGGCCACCTATATATCAGTAACTATTTTCATAATATGTAATTAAAAGACAATTAAGATATGGAAAAAACAAAGTTCAATTATCTCAATTAGTAAAAGCTCATCAGTACTTTTCTATTTCGTTGACTCACCCTGTATATATATATATATATATATATATATATATATATATATATATATATATATATATATATATATATATATATATATATATATATATATATATATAGGACCCACAGTCCCCACACACCACGAGAATATTTTACTAAATTTTTAACATGTATAATACAAATACATAACTTAATGTAAATGAAACTTATACTGTGATTTATAGCATATAATATCATCTCAATGAAATTTAGTTTTTACCTTTTTATTATCTTACTTGCAATTGAATAATTACCTGATTTAAGTGCCCAGTGATCGCATCGTGTTAGGACTCCAAGTTGTGAGAAATACATACCCTAAACCTTTTTTTTTTTGTTGCACATCTTCTTGCCACACTGAGGTGAAGGATTAGAAAGAAAAATTAACTCTCGACAACATGATTTATTACGTACTTTCAAAGTAAGCATAACATTGCAAGAGTACATCGCTAGCTGAACATTGTGACGTCAAGAGGCAAGCCGTAAATATCCAATGATTCAAGAACGTGTTACGTAAGTGATCCGTAATGAGCGCTGATTCCCTGTTTAGAAATAAGATGAGCCGTTACTGACTTGCAAAGAAAGTGCATCTCCTGAGCCGAGTTACCATAGTGTATTGTGGTTTCCGTTATTTAGATATATTAGTTCTTGGGTTTTTTAGTTATAGCTTTCAGTTTTAACTTTTAGTTTTTGAGTTTCAGTTTCATTCATATCTTTGTACTGTCATAGAGGGATAACCACATGCACAGAGCAACCAGATCACTCATATAAAATTCACCTGTTCATTGGTCCTGGCACCTGTAGTTTTCGTGAATGTCCTTTATGGACGTTGTGCCACTATGCGCGATCATTGCGGGATGCCATCGCAAATTATAGGTTTCATTTACATGGGTGTCTATTTATTTACAGACTTCTCTTCATGACCAGCTTTTTAGTTATTTTTCAAATTACATGCTAAATTGCCATTTGCATTTCATTCCTGCATCTATGTATGGTTCGTATTTATCCTTCTTGGATGGGTTGCCATATATTGGTCTTTCGTTTTGTACAATTGTGCAATTCATGAAGTACAAAATCATTTAGGCATGTTTCAACTTTCTTTTGTTTATTAAGCAACGGCCGGAAGACATAGTGAGAAGTGTCCACAATAACAAAGTATTAGGAGCCTGACTTAGTACAGGGAATGAAGCGTACGTTACAGGAGTTGTATTCTATTTTCGTTATGTATGTTCCTTTATCCTCTTTCAAGTGAATAACAGTTTTTAAACCTATTCGATACATTGACAGTGTTGCCTGTGTGAGGTCGGGACAGTGACACCTATTTATCTGACTCATTTCAGACAATCAGTCTGACCTATGAAAAAATACATGCATGTAGATATTTCGCTAAACTAAGAGAGATGAAATATGCACTTTAAACATAAATACGCTTATTTGAATCTAGCTCAAGTGACGTCAATTCGCCGATGTATTTGTTTAAAACTAAACCGTTGCAAACTAATTAGCCCTGATCTATAATAACACTAACCTAAAAACACAGATAATTTTACTTCTGCTGGCTCCGGCGTTCCACGGAGTTCCAATCTTGGCCCGCTCCTCTTTTTGTTATTTATCAACGACATAAGCTCTGGTAATCATCTATTATTTGCTGATGATCTCAAATTATACTCAAGTGTTCACGATATTGGTCACTGTTCAAGACTCCAGGTGGACCTTGACAACTTGCAGCTGTGGTGTGTTGAGAACAGACTTGAATTAAATGTCTCCAAGTGCAAAGTGATGACATACACTAGAAAAACCAGCCGTATAGCTTTTCCCTACAAAGTGGGTGGTGTACCATTGGCTAGGACTGAAACACACAAGGATCTTGGCATTTTATATAATGAACATTTAAGTTTCATTGGACATATTAAAACAATCACAGCATCCTGTCTGAAGTTGATGGGTTTCATTATGAGGAATAGCAGATCATTTTCCAATTTGCATAGCTTGAAAATTCTCTATTTTGCCTATGTTCGATCGAGGCTTGAATATTGTAGCTTGGTTTTTGATCCCTTTTATAGTGTTCATATTGGTGCTCTGGAAGATGTTCAGCGTAAGTTTTTAAAACACCTTGTATATAGGGCATCTGGTACCTACCCACAGAGGGGATGCAATCATGGCCAATTGCTGATGCAAACTGGCATACCCAGTTTGTATTCGCATAGAAAAGTTGCATCTGTGATGTTCCTGCATAACTTGTTTCATGGTAAAGTTGATTGTCCAGACTTATTGATGCAATTAAATTTCTCAGTTCCACGGGCTGCATCTACAGTGATGAGAGTGTTTAAGCCTCCAGTACCAAGGACTAACTCGTATATGAAATCACCTGTGTACACAATGAACTCTGACTATATAGATATTGCAAACTTGTGCGACTTCTATTCCGATAAGGCTGCAGTTATTCGTAGGGTGGCTATATCTTACTTTGTCAGTTATTAAGGCCATTATATGTACTGTTTTGTGGAATTTCTGCCTTGTGATGTTTTGCACAGTATTTTAGTTTTGTTTTAGAAGTATTTTTTATTAATATTGTTACATATTGTTCTTTTTGTTTGGTGCCTTATTAATGGGATTATCCTGTTGGGCATGTATTCAATAAATGAATAAATAAATGAACTTGAATATACTTCAAGTAAAATCAAAATTTCACATTATAATATTTAGAAAAATAGAAGAAACTCACCCTCTGCCTCGCTGCCGGACATCGTTATCAGGGGGAAATTTGGGGACGGCGTGAATGGCAGAAGACGTCTATGTGGGTTATGGTGATTCTCTCTACGATGGCAGAAGTCGCTATGGGTTTGTGGCAATTAGTGGTCAATCACAGTCCAGTGACCACAGTAGAACGTGGTACGTGACCTCGCGGAAATGTTGGGGTCAGCGAAATCTGAAGGCAGTTATTGGCCGGTGAGCGTACAGTATCCTGGTAGTGTTCAGCCTCCCTGAGTCGATGGGTCATACGGGCGCCTACTGGGAGAGACCAAGCTTATCACCAGGATGGTGCACTAAAAATAGGCAATTTTTCTGATTTTCCATAAGAAATACCCTCGCTTTTATATAATTGCGATACCCAACGCCGGTTTTTATTTTTTTATTATATATATATATATATATATATATATATATATATATATATATATATATATATATATATATATATATATATATATATATATATTAAATGACATAAGTATAACTTTGATTTCTTGCATGAACAATATTGTATATTGAACTTAATTCAGCGATAGTAAGTGAAATGAGGCATAAGTTTTCATTATTTTTATGAACAAACAAATTCCATTATATTTAATTCAGTAAAATTAACTCTGTCAGTGAAATGATCGTCGGGTCTAAACCGCACTGTGATGAATTGGGCTCCCCAAGTTGTACTTATCAGTGCTCATCACAGGTTCTAATCTTCACCAATTGATGGTAAAAATATTTGGCAGCGTTTTAAAATCTTGCCAAGTCATCTTTAATTATTGTAGGCCTCCGCAACACAAAGAGTGTAGTATATTTGGTTATTTCTGGAGCAAAGATTCATGTTAAATATGCCGCTAAACAACAGAATACTTTTTTTGAATCAACTGTTTCCTTTTTAAACTACGTAACTAAGGGGATACATGGGTTTCATCTTGCGACAGGGTGTACATTAACCAATTGCAGCATTATGTACGTTATGATTTCACAGGCTATTTGTGCAATTTTTTTATATTATACATTTTGAATAAGATATAAATATTCCATGTGAGAGTTTTTCTTATCACAGGTCCCACCTGTAAGCTAACATGACACCATCAATTCATTATGCAGACCACCCCTCAAGTTCTCTTTAGAGAAAACATGTGGTTTTAAATGTATCATCGTGTTGCTCTTTGAGAGTGACGTATTTGTCAGAGACACATCAAAGTGTGCATCTCACGGTGATAGGCACCTTTATTTATTGCTTACTAGATGAAACCAGACTAATAATCTTAAGTAAAATGGATTTTTTGTGTCAGATCTCCCTACACGCGATTATTAAAACAACACTTCTACAATATATAATCTAGTTCAGTTAGCTTATCTGACTTTAAGCTTTTTCAACAGAAAACAGACACACACACTGCATGTTTTCATGTAATTACAAGCAAATTCGTGAAGCCGGTCCCAAATATTTTTCTACTACTAAATATTCCACGTCATGCACAGTGGAAATGCTACACAAAATGTAATCACAATCTACAAGTTGTATTGTTTACTTAAAATTCTAGCATTGACACATGTAGACGGAGAATTAATTTCATTAATAATAAAAATGTATAGTGTACAGCACGTCCTAAAGCTAGGACGTCTCATTATACATACATACATACATACATACATACATACATACATGTATATGGTGGATTTTTTCAATGTTCAAAACCCTTTTGTTTTAGAGGTACAGTGTAATTTTTATTTTATTTTAAGTTATCTTTAATTTTCTTCCAATTAAGCAGATAATATAACCAAAATTGTTACAATATATCCCCTTACTTCAACTGGAAATGAACAGAAATAATAACAAAAATAATAAAAATAATCACAGCAGCTTCCATAATAGGGTCCTAACACATAATCAAAAATCACAGTTTTAGCATATAGAAATGAATGAATGGTAGTTATAAAAGAGCTCTATGAAAAAACTATGAGGATTTTCCTTGAAATAAATTATTTATAAAGAAATGAAAATTGGCCCGCCAAAATGTTAAATAATATGCAGATACCTTGTGACATGCTAACCTGAAAGAATCTGATTGGTCCTCCCCTTCTTTGTAAATAATCGTAAAACTGTTGATATCTGGAATTACCAAGAGAGTTTCATGACATTGCGTTCGAAATGACTACTGTCTCTGTCAGTCGATGAGATAAACGAATAAACAAAACAATATCAATTCTGGAAGTTGTTACTGCATGTGTGAAACTTATTAGTCTTTTTATTGTAATACTGCTGTTGAAGTCCTGTGTCAATGCTCATTTGTGTACAGCAAATATGAAAAGTGTTTTTGAAAGAGCAAATCACGTAATAATCTTCCTAGACAGCAATACCATTATTCACTGTATTTATTTAATTCATCCAGATTTTTTACCCTGTAAATAGAGGTAAGTTAAAAGCATGTTTTTTTTATATTAAAATACTACAATTATCTAAATCAAGCCTAAGAGGTCTTATATTATTAGTTTTGTACAGCGGTAAACATGTCAAGGTCACGTCATGATGTTTCATATTCATGCGATGTGTACATTGCTGTCAGATTTATGTTCAACAATATTATTTAAAAAAGAAAAAATTACAATGTTTACAAATGTAATTGTGTCTGCTTTATAATTCATTGCTTTCCCCAGTATTTTAGATATCAAAGCAAAGAACCATTAGGAAAAAAATGTGTATTATCTTCACCATCACAGTCTAAAGGCGATGTCGCCTGTTCATCACAATCATGATTGGCATGGATGCTGTTTTGGGAAAAGGTACAACACAGATTTTGTGCCTAAGTTACATGCAATTTTTGGTTTTTATATTACTTTTTTGATACATTATCAACGCACCAAAAAGCAGAACAAAAAACTAGGGGGGTAATCCCAAACAAAACATTGTCGTCATTTAAGAGACAACAGAGAAATGTTAAAAATATATCATCTTTTTGCAAGGATTATTCTCAGATGACAAATTCACCTTCTACTTCCAGGCCTATAAAGGAATCTTATGGAGACAATGCAGTGGGGTGTGTGCAGTGCAGTTTAGAAGAAAAGTGATCACCTGTACTGTTAAGGCAAAAATTACTTCTGAACTAACATAAAGAAAGTTCCCTACAATGTGACAGTCATCATTGATGAAGAGGAAGATTGTTTTTGTGAAGGTTGCACAGCATTGGAAGGTATTATGCTTATTATTTTAATTACCTTTAGTTCGAGTCACCCAAGTGTTATTCATTAAACTTAATTATATTAGTCTCTTTATGTTATTTGGACGGGTTGCCAATTCAATATGCCTTTGTAGGAGCTTTTTAAGATGTAATGCAAAATCTCGTATACCAATATTATGCAAGCAATTACGCATATAAACTTACATAAAAATGTAGAAATGATGGGATCGGAAAATTTCAATATCTGACAATGCTGGCTAAAATTGTCAGAGCTCGATTTGGTATTAATCACCAACATGTATGTCATATATACAGGGTCGCTGATAAGTCTGGAAACGGTCGATTATCCGGGAAAATATACAAGGTGTCGAAAAAAGTTTTATACAAAAGTTTTTGGGTTCTTCAATGTCTACTAGGCGGTGATAATTTTATTTATACAGGGTTGGTCATACAGGCGTGGACACCAATATTAATTTTTTTTTAATGGAACACCCTATATATTATTCGATAATCTTTCTCTTAATTTTGAGCAACATTTATGAGAAGCATAATGTACCTAAACTCAATCGTTTCCGGGTAAAAAAAATAATAAAAATAAACGCTACTGTTTTTAAAATCTATTGGATGAAGAACAAAAATAAATGAAAAGTAGAATATCTCTTGAAAACAATCTGTGAGTGTGAAAAGAACCGGTTGCGATGTTTTTAACATTGTTTGGAATCCAAAGATAAGATAAGATGCCCATAAGAAACGCAGTATTATTCTTTTGTTTTAAAATGTTTCCAGGACAACGAATGTCAAACATTCATTCAGTGTCAACAGTTTTGAAACATTAGTAATTTAGTGTCAACAGTTTTTGTGCAAAATGGCAAGTTTAAGTGAAACCGAACGTATCGAAATTTTAATGATGATAGGGTACGGTGATAGAACACGAAGTTTTGCTCAAGTGGTGATTATGTTCAATGAGTTGCATCCTGAGCGGGAATCGATCTCCAAATCCACAGTTTCGAAAACTTTGCATCGTTTTCACGAAACTGGCGGTATCAAGGATAAACCTAGAACTGGAAGGCCAGTAACCGTTACAAATGAAGAAAATTCTTTGAATGTAATATTGGATGTGGTGGAAAATCCGAAAACTTCGGCACAGCAATTGGCTTTAAATCACAATATGAGTCGATATTCAATTCAAAAGATTACGAAGCGGGAAAAGTTCCGTCCATATAAAATTCATTTATTGCAAGAACTGAGTGAAGACGATTTTGATCGCAGAATCGAGTTCTGTGAACTTATTATGGAGAAGTTACGCCAAAATTTTAACTTTGCCAACCACATTTTGTTTTCCGACGAATCTACATTTTGTTTGAATGGACAAGTCAACCGACACAACTGTAGGTACTGGTCAGACGAAAACCCACATTGGATGGAACAAATTCACACCCAAAGACCGCAAAAAGTAAATGTTTGGTGTGCTATTATTGGTGGACATATCATAGGACCTTATTTTATACACGGTAATTTGAACTCTGCTCGATATTTGACACTTTTGCAAGAATCAATTGTTCCAGACGTTAGTCGATTATTTCCGAACAATAACGACCCAAATCTACCAGCGGAAGAAATATGGTTTCAGCAGGATGGGGCACCCCCTCATTTTGGAATTGAGGTACGGGAATATCTTAATCAAACCTTTTCTGGCAGATGGATAGGGCGCAGGGGAACTATTGAATGGCCAGCTAGGTCTCCCGACATGACGCCGCTTGACTTTTTTTTGTGGGGTCATGTAAAAAATTTAATTTACCAAAATAGACCGCAGAATATTGAAGAGTTGCAAGCAAGGATTGTGCATGAAATTAATAACATTCCTCAAAACGCTCTTGTAAATGCAGTGCAATGTTTTGTTAAGCGAATTCATTATTGTCAGGAGGTCAATGGAGAACACTTTGAACATCTTATAAAATAGGATTCCAAACAATGTTAAAAACATCGCAACCGGTTCTTTTCACACTCACAGATTGTTTTCAAGAGATATTCTACTTTTCATTTATTTTTGTTCTTCATCCAATAGATTTTAAAAACAATAGCGTTTATTTTTATTTATTTTTTTACCCGGAAACGATTGAGTTTATGTACATCATGCTTCTGATAAATGTTGCTCAAAATTAAGAGAAGGATTGAAATATCGAATAATATATAGGGTGTTCCATTAAAAAAAAATTAATATTGGTGTGCCACGCCTGTATGACCAACCCTGTATAAATGAAATTATCACCGCCTAGTAGACATTGAAGAACCCAAAAACTTTTGTATAAAACTTTTTTCGACACCTTGTATATTTTCCCGGATAATCGACCGTTTCCAGACTTATCAGCGACCCTGTATATATATATATATATATATATATATATATATATATATATATATATATATATATATATATATATATATATATATATATATATATATATATATATTTGTGTGTGTGTGGGTGTGTGTGTGTGCGTGCGTGCGTGCGTGTGTGTGTGTGTGTGTGTGTGTGTGTGTGTGTGAGAAATACTTGGCTCTCAGGTTAATCTGTGTCCAGCATTTAGGTTGGGTTGCTGTAGTTCAATTATGCAGCCTCAGTCTTCCTACTCGAACCAAACTGCAACAACCCAACCTATCCTTATGCACCACTCTAAAATGTAGATAGATTGACGCCTTAGAGTTTCTTTCCTTTTATAGTTCCTTAACATATTAAAAGCTTCGAAACAGGAGCTGAAACATAAAGTTTTAATAAATTCTTAATGCAGTTCAACCCAAAGACCAAGCATCTCACACTTATGACTCTGGAAAAACCTTACTGTAAGTAGATAGGGGGATACCCTGGCGGACCCCATCCACCCTCCACTTTTCTGTCTGCATATGCGAGTGACGTCACAGGGCAGGTGGCAGATGACTGGTGGCAGGTGACAGATGACTGGTGGCGTCCTAACAGCTGACAGGTGGCAGATGTCACAAGATGGCCACGAAGTAAGTCAGTTGTACAAGGATGGCTGACAGGTGACAGATGTCGCAAAATGGCTTCCGCGTGCACACGTGTTGTTTGTGTGGTTAGGTTTAAGTCCCATCCCGCCTGTTGAGGTTATCTCTGTGTTGTTGTATTGACGTTCCCGCTTGTTCAAGCTCTCACGTGTTAATTGTAAGGTTATGGTGACATAAGCCCTATCAGGTTCCCGCCGCTTTGTTTATGTGGTTATGGTGACACTTGACATTTCAGCTCCACGTGTTTGTTAGGTTAGGTGCAAGTCATGCGTGTTGGTTCCCGGCGTTTTGTTAGGTTAGGTCTGACACATACAAGCCCCACGTGTTTGCTAGGTTATGGTGTATCGCGCTATTTGCACACATGTAAGCTCCACGTGTTGTCATGTTAGTCATGCGCCATGCTGTTTGGCAGATTTGGCGGGAAATTTAAGTTTTGATGAAAATGTGCGTATCTGTATGTAGAGTACGTCAGCTGTACATAGGTACATTCGTTGAAATTATTATTATATGATGAACGTTCATATCTACAGTTGACATATTCCACACACTCATGTTGTGAGAGAGGGAGAGAGAGAGAGAAAGAGAAGTGAAATATTTTAAAGAAAAATGTTGAAGGCACCAAGCCTATGCCACAAGACCACCGAGAGACGCCTATAAATAACATTCTAATCATCATGATATGAAAACTTATTGAATGTGTAATATTTGAACATTTTAGCGAATTAATATTTGAACATGAATTGATGTTTAAAGAGAATTAGAAGAAACTCGTGCACATTTATTATTGTGTATGTATTATATATATATATATATATATATATATATATATATATATATATATATATATATATTAGATGAATAACGTTTTCTTATTTAGATATGGTAATAAAGGCTAATTTCGTTTATTATCTAATGTAGGAAGCTGTTATCGTGGTTTCACACAATATCCTCTGGCCTGTGTACGAGTATTCCATAATAATATGAACATTGGTTTAGACGACATAAACGTAAGGAGTACTAAAAAAATTCTAATTATTAAGTAAATACGATATATACTCAATAATATGCTCAAAAATATATTAATAATAATGATAATATAATGTTACGATTGGTTTGCTTTTGTGGTTTAAACATATGACATATGAGTTAGATACATAAAAAACATACATGAGAAATAGATGTCACTGTGGTTTAATGACATAGATGACAGCTGTGTAACATATACATGACATAGATGTCGTTGTTTGAAATGAAATTTGACATACATGACAGATACACAACAAACAAACATGACATAAATATCACATTGTTGTTTGAAATGACATATATACATGGCACATGCGTATAGATGTCCTTGATGGTCGATAACACATAGATTTCATTGTTGTTTGAAATGACATATATACATGACACATGTATGACATGTTGTTCCGAATGACAGTTATGTCATGACAAATAGATTGGCATGCATAACATACATACATACAACTAGATATCGTTGATGGTTAATTAAATAACTTGTGACATAAAGCAAACACGACAGACAACGCATGTTTCAGTTTTATATGTTGATTAGAATGACATAACAAACACATGACATGCATATAGATGCCGCACTGTTTAAAATAAGTGACATACACATGACATGACGGTTTGATACATAAAGCAAACAGACGTGACAGATAGGATAACAAAGTAACAAATATACATGACAGTTAGAGACATAACATACATACATGCCATACATGACACGTTGATGGTAAATGACAAATAGATATGACAGTTAGCTACATGACACATGCATATAGATGTCGTTGTTTAAAATAAGATATACATGACATATGACAGTTAGATACATACATAATAAGTAAACAGACATGACATACCTACATCCAACTAGATGACGTTGATGGTAAGCATGTCATGATAAATAAATTGTCATACATGAGAGATGTTTATAACATATAGGTGTTGTTATTATTTAAAATGACATAACAAGCAAACAGCCATGACATACATACAACTAGATGAGAGGTGTTGTTTGAAATGACAGTTAGATACATAACATACAGGCATGACTTATAGTTATAGATGTCGCTGTTGTTTGCTGACATAACAAACATACATGACATATAAATGTCGCTCTGTTGTTTGAAAATGATATAATAAACATAAAAATGAGATGTGACATGACTATTAGCATTGAGATCTATTGAACTAGATATATTTAAAACATACATTTCTTATTCGCCAAGATCCGTTAGCAGTATGGTAGAACCAATGCTTGCACGGTGTTAAGGAGGCCAAACTAAAGTGGAATGTACACTAAAATCCCAACTTCCAGTCTAAACTTTAAATCCTTTTAACTTTTGAACGAAAAGTGATAAAAATGAACTGACTAAAAATTTATCATTTCGTAACAAGGTCTACATGAATATGAGATAAAAACTTAAAATTTTTATCGCGGGAGATTCGTTAGCAGTACGCTAGAACCAATGCTTGCACGGTGTTAAGGAGGCAAAACTGAAGCAGAATGTACAATAAAATGTCCACTTCCGGTCTAAACTTTAATGCCTTATATATTTTGAACGGAAAGTGATAGAAATGAACTGACTTTAAAAATATATAACAAGGTCTACACGAAAATGAGATAAAACATTAAATTGCTTATCGCCCAAGATCCGTTAGTAGTACGGTAGAACCAATGCATGCATGGTGTTAAGGAGACCAAACCGAAGTGGAATATACAATAAAATGTTCAGTTCCAGTCTAAACTTTAAATCCATATATCTTTTGAATAAAAACGATAGAAATTAACTGACTTTAAAAACATCATTTCGTAACAAGGTCTACATGAAAATGAGATAAAAACTGAAAATTCTTATCGCGGAAGATCGGTGAGATGTACGGCAAGACCGGTACTTGCATGGTGTTTAGCAAGTCAAACAATAAATATACGCAATAAAACTTTCACTGCCGGTAGGCATTTCCTATATAGCTATTCTTAGAACTACATACATGTGTGACACCTCAAAATAATCGTCTTGTCGAGCGGAATGAAGAAATATAGTTTTAAAGTAAATTAGAGCAAGTTGACAACAGCAACACCTAAAAACAGCAAACTCTCTTAGACTTTGAAGTTGTCCCAGAGAATTTTCAAGCCTACCATGATTACCAAAGTGTTCAGTAGCGTGTTTAAATTAAAATAGATACATCAAGTGATGCGTGCTACCAGCAAATTAAAGACAACTTCTGGTATGACTTATTTGGAGACTTAACTATCAATGAGAATACAAGTTATTTCAATACATCAAAGTAATTAAAAACGATGAGAAGAGATTCAGACAGCGGAAAACAAGAAAACCAAATAGTTGATTACCTGTACAAGTTAGCGGAACATTTGGACAACTGGAGTAGCGTCTGTCCAAATGTTCCAGCAGAGTCAGCTCACTTATTGCCTACAACTGCTACATACTTGGAAGACTGGTGGAACACAAGCTGATAACAACTCGATATCTGGTACATACGTGTGTAAAGATTTTATATTAAATTTGGCTTGTTGGCTCACTTATCAGCTACAACTGCTACATGCTTGGTGAACATCAGTGGAACTGAAACTAACTCTAAATCTGGTAGATATGTTTGTAAACATCCACCAACCTACCAGAGTTACCTAAACTTGTAACCACTTAAATTAATCGTTTGAAGCGTAGTTTTCAAATGTTTATAAGCCATCACATGTCAATCATTTTAGAGTAACCTATTCATGTAGCCATTCAACTTAATGCTTTATGTGTCTGTCATATGTCATGTATATGTCATTTTTAAACAACAGTACGACATATATATGCATATGTCATGTCTATTTGTTATGTCATTCTAATCAACGACATATCTGTCATTCTAAACAACAAAGTGTCATGTATATATGTCATTTCAAACAAAAACAGCATCTATATGTTAGGGACCATCAACGACATCTATACACATGTGTCATGTATATGTCATTTCAAACAACAGTGTGATATTTATGTCATGTTTGTTTGTTGTGTATCTAACTGCCATGTATGTTAAACAGCTGTCATCCCTGTCATGTATCTGGCATGTATGTCATTAAACAACAGTGACATCTATATGTCATGTATGCTTGTTATGTATCTAACTGTAATATGTATATTTCATTTACCATCAACAGTTGTTATGTTTGCTTTATGTATCGAACTGCTATGCATCTGTCATGTTTATTTGTTTGCTTTATGTCACAAGTTATTTTATCAAACAACAACGCCATCTATATGCGTGTCATTTCATCAAACAAGAGCAGCATCTATATGTTATCAACCACCAAGGGCATCTATATGCATGTGTCGTGTTTATTTGTTATGTATCTGTCATGTATATGTCATTCTAATCATCTGTCGTATATGTCAATCTTAGCTTGAATCAAAGGTTTTGGTTTGCGTGTGTGTGTGTGTAAACCACAAAAGCAAACAAATCATAACATTATATTATCATTATTATTAATATATTTTTGAGCAACCCTCGTATATATCGTATTTAGAATTTTTTGAGTACTCCTTTCGTTTATTTCGTCTTGTATTAAACCAATGTTCATATTATTACTGAATACTCCTCGTACACAGGCCAGAGCGCCCCCACTGGATATTCTGTGACACCACGATAACAGCTTCCTACATTAGATAATAAACGAAATTGGCCTTTATTACCATATTTAAATCAGAAAACGTTATTTATCTAATATATATATATATATATATATATATATATATATATATATATATATATATATATATATATATATATATATATATATATATATATATATATATATATATATTTGTGTGTGTATGTGTGTGTAAACGACATACACAATAATAAATGAGTATAATGATTTTCTTCCAATTCTCTTTAAATATTAATTCATGTTCAAATATTACACATTCAATAAGTTTGCATATAATGATGATTAGAATGTTATTTACTGATGTCTCTTGGTGGTCTTGTGGTATAGGCGGCGGCTTTCAGTGCGAGGGGTCAGAGGTTCGATTCTAGCTTGTGGTACACTTTTAAATATTTCACTTCTCTCTCTCTCTCTCTCTCTCTCTTTCTCTCTCTCTCTCTCTCTCTCTCTCTCATATCACAACTGAACAACATTTGTGTGTGGAGTATGTCAGCTGTATAGAGAAACATTAATCATATAATAATAATTTCAACGAATGTACCTATGTACAACTGACCTGCTCTACACAAAGACATAAATTTTCATCAAAACTTAAAATTCCCGCCAAATCTGTCAAACAGCATGGCGTATGACAAACTAACATGACAACACGTGGAGCTTATATCTGTGCAAATAGCGCTATACACCATAACCTAACAAACATGTGGGGCTTATATGTGTCAGACCTAACCTAACAAACAAAGGGGCGGGAACCAACATGCGGGACTTGAACCTAACCTAACAAACACGTGGTATTTATATGTCAAGTGTCACCATAACCACACAAACAAGGCGGTGGGAACCTGATAAGGGCTTCTATGTCACCATAACCTCACAATTAACACGTGAGAGCCTGAACAAGCGGGAACGTCAATACAACAAGACAGGCATAACCTCAACAGGCGGGATGGGACTTGAACCTAACCACGCAAGCAACACGTGGGCACGCGGCAGCCATCTTGTGACATCTGTCAGCTGTCGGCCATCCTTGTACAGATGACATACTTCGTGGGACATTACAAGTGGGAATTGTATAAAAATATTCTGGTTGCTTTTTCATCTTTCAAATAAAATTTAGCTGAGATAGTACCTTATTATAAAATGTAGAATAAACGTTTTTTTACACTTAATTTTCAGAGGGCTGCAAACATTCCATTGCGTCGTTGTTTTGGCTCCAGAGACACAGTGAAGAACCTTCTGTGACTGAGACTGAAAATTACTAGAAAGCCACTCCTTCATCCAAAGCTGGGAGGTCAGTGGAGTTTATGAACCTTTCAGCCTTGATAGGGAAAAACATACCAGCTTTTCAACCCAAGGACTTCACATTTATTGAAACTTTTAAAGGTTTTATCAAAGACCAAGCAGGAGGTATGCACAATAAGCCAAAGGCTGCAGTGCTATCGGGGCGGCAAAGCCACGGACGAGCCCTGAGGGAGAAAAAAAAGCAGGAGGTATTTGCGACATAGTCAAGGAAAGAAAAGTTTTTGAAGGGCTCCCTTCATCAGCTATGATTATCCTATAAAGAAACAGTTTCTTTGGAAGACAGAAATGTATGTGAGTTCTTGGAATTCATTTCATCTTAAGTTAATTGATTATCTATGCAGTAGAACCCTAAGTTAATCAATTATCTATGCAGTAGAATCCTAAGTTAATCGATTATCTATGCAGTAGAATCCTAAGTTAATCGATTATCTATGCAATAGAATTGAATATTGCACCTGTGAGCAGTCAAGATCTCCTGCTTGGTATGAGCATCGATATAGGAGATAGCTTTAAGATAGCTCATTATTATGCTATATGATGTAGCTTAAGCCATACAGAGAAGTTGTTTACTTGAAAATGAAGTGATTAAAATAATAAAACAGAGATTAAATAAAGAAAGTAAAAAAATGTGGTATCTTTATTAACAGCAAATATCCAATGTTTGGTGCGTCACCAGATGGCAACACTGACATATGTCTCATTGAGGTCAAGTATACCTCTAAAGAAAACACAGTTAAAAACTATATCCTGGCAGCAGTAATCAATCTAAATATTTGGCTTAGATACAGATTGAATTGAATTTTGCCAGACGACACTATGGTCAATTTTGTATGGGAAATCCTGATTTTGATGCTACAAGTGGCAGCATATGAAGTTACTTTGGATGAAAATTTATGTCGGGACTTATTAAATGATGTTTCTGTATTTTAGAGTAAAATAATATTATATCCTATTTTAGTGAGTGAATAAAATAAACAAAATAGTTTTTGGATTTTTTTTCTTATCTAATATTGGACCACTTTCCCGAACCCTGCATTATGAGGCACGGGCATATACCTTGGCCTGTGAGGTCGCCCGACCTATCCGTGTCTGACTTGTTTGTGTGGGGACAATTAAAAATTTAATTTATCATACTCGGCATAACACAGTTGCAGATACTATGCACCGGGCATTTGCAGAATTACAAGGACGCCAAATAGTAATCGTAAATGCATTACACAGAATTAGAAAAGTATGTCATAAATATATGACAGAAAATGACAATCACTTTGAACACCTTCTTTAGTATTTGTATGTGTTGATCGTTGTTTACACTTTAACAATAAAGGTAGTATTTTTTGAAATGTTATATTCATATTTTTCGTTTTTGAATTAGGCTTTTCTTGGATTTTAGAATATTAAAAATTCAGAATGCATATAAAACTACGGTGTTTGATTTAAATTAGTAATTATAAATTCCCTTTCTTTCCATAAGGAGCAATGTTGTATTGCATTATCTGTTCGTTTGTCTCTTTGTAACATTGCACGTTATAGAAAATAACAGTTTTTCATTCATTTTTCAGAAAGTAGTAAAGATAAATATGTCAAACCGCATATCGATGGAATCACTTTAATTGGAGCTATTAAAATAGCTAACAATATGTAGGGCGTCCCATTAAAAAAAAAACGGACATTTTTTCTCGAAAATTAAAAAGATAAATATGCCAAACCTCATAGCGTTAGAGTCGCCTTAATTAGAACTAATAAAATAGCTAACAATGTATAGGTTGTCCTATTTAAAAAACAACTTTGACATTTTTCTGAAAGCCGAATACACCACTTTATTCTAAGGCAAAAGTTCTACCAGAATCAGTTTTCACCTTTTCGATATCTTGTTGAATAAAAAAAATATAAGTGTGGTCCCAAATTGCAAACTTTCCAAAAGCGTATCTACGAAACTAAGAAGGCGGCGACTTTTCTGTCACTGCCATTTTTCGTTTCATAAAAATCGAGCATGGTATTGAGAAAACCATTTGTATCTATCTTCAATAATAACTGAGATACTCCACATTTACAACGAAAATAAGACACCCTGTACATTCTCCTAATTATGTTTAACTCTACATCTTCTAACAAAGTGTTAAGTTCATCCAACAAGAAATTTCTATAGAGGTCACCTGTCAAATGATTGGGGATTCGAAATAGTCAATTAAAAATTGTCGATTATACCTGCCCACACATTAAAAGTGGTGAAATTTTTGAAAATGGAACAGGTAAAGATGCTGTTCCTTAAGGACTTGTCTGGTTGACTTGCAGTTTACATTGGGTAGAGCAGAACTTATTTTTCTTTTGCTTATCCCAGGATTATTTTCTACCATTTGCAAAATATATTCTTCGTTGTCAACAGTAGGACGACTTCGTCGAACCCCACTGTCGACTTTTCCTTTTTTTTAAAGCAGCCAATCGCTAATGGACGTAATAAATGTTCCCACATTAGGAACTTGTCATCTGTGATATTTTTCTCGGTTGCTTAACTAAGCTTCACTAGAATTTGATCAAACCTCTCCATAACATATAATAATGTATCTGTATTCTACAAAAGTATACTTACCCATTTTAAAAAGCAACAAACGAAAAATTAAACAATAAATCTCTTTAGCAACATAGCGACTTTAAATAAATTATTTCAATGTCTGGCAGTTACCATAGATTGTTGATGCAGCTGACTGCATGTAAACGATTGTTGTTTCATTGTGTTCATTTGTTACTCGAAAGAATATGGATGGTCGAGGTGATCTGTAGAAGGAACCCATTACCGTTGTCATGGACGACCTTGATCAACTTCATCATGGGAAGATCATCATTTGAGTATATCGACTTTGGAAGACAGAGTTTCCACAATACAGTCGATTGTAAATGCTGGGTTGGGAGTTTTACAACAAAGAGTCTCTATGGCAACGATATATCGTGGAATACGCGGTTTTGGGCTGCCTTCATATAGACCATTTATATGTCTCCCACTGACACCTAGACATCGTACTGCTGGACTTGACGGGAGTTCAAATGGGGATGGTGAATGGAATCGTATTGTGTTCTCTGACGAGTCTCAATTCTGTCTTTGCGTCCACGATAGTCGCAAAAGAGTAAGACGGTTATGTAGAGAGCGCAGAAATTGGAATTTGCTGTGGAACACCAAACGGTCCTTCGACAGGGGGCGATGGTATGGGGTGCGATAAGATACGGTAGCAGGTCACCTCTAGTTTTTATTGACAGAAATTGGATACCAATGATTACATATGAAACATACTGCAGCTTGTTGCACTGACATACCTATGAGGGTTAATTCAACCCCTTTTCCAACCAGATAACACACGTCCTCATATGGCATCGGTTACAAGAAATAATGTGACCCTGCCCATGGCCTTCTCGCTCACCAGACTTGTCACCAATCGAACATGTGTTGGATATGATTGACAATCGATTGGGTAATTTACTCCAACCACCAAATAACCTAGTTGGCCATCGTCACCGAATTCAGGAAGCCTGGAATCACATTCCTCATGATACCATAAATAATTTAATTGCAAGCGTGCCTCGAAAAGTTATCGGATGCATAAGAAACCGTGGCGACCTACTCGTTGTTATATCACTTTGTAATTTTAATATTTTAGTTTGAAAATGTAATCATTTTTTAAGTTTGAATAAACAGCCATTATGTATACATTGTGTTAAGAGTAGACAACTTTTACTGGGTGTTCGGATTTTTTTAAAGTCGCTAGGTATATTTATCTCCATACTGATTGCGTTTCATAATTCATACATTTACAATTATTTAGAACTTTTCTTTGCTTAATTAGACATTTATTTTAGTGTGACAAAACTAAAACGTCTTCAATCACAGAATACTTTTATTCAGGCACCCTCTGTTAATTCGGACATGTTACAACATGAGTCATGTGCACACACTTTGCAGAAGGGGAATTTTCAATTAAAAAATAATTACTTAATGCACTGTATATAATGGTGTTCATCTTGCAGTGGCCATCTTAATATGAATATAGGAAATATTTGTGAGGTTCTTATAAATTAGCTTTAGAAAGAAAGCTTAAGGGAAATTGTATTAATCTATTTGCTAAAAATTTTTTAACTATTGTGTTAATTATTCAGTAAATAGATTAATACAATTTCCCTTAAGTAAAAGTAGATATAGTAGAGAATTAGAGTACATTAAAAACATGGCTAAATATAACGGATATTCGGATTGCATAGTGGAAAAATTCAGGAAGGATAAAGTAGAAAAAAGTTAGTTTGCCTACCATTTGAACCGCGTATTGCAAGGGGTCTCAAGGGTATTTTTAAGAAAGCTGATTTGCAGCTAACTTTTTAGGCAAAAAAAAAAATAATTTGTTAGGTAATACAAAAGATAAGGATAACTGAAATGTCGGAGTATCTATGACATAAGTTGTAAAGATTGTAATCTTAAATAAGTTGAGCAATAGACATAGATAAAGATAATCTGAAACTTATCAAAAATGTTAGACAACCAGCGAAGTTAGAAGCGTACGGAAGTATTTATATCTCTAAGATAATAAAAAACAAATGTTCCTTAAACCGAGCTCCATCATTGATTTGTAACCTGTGTTTGCACCCTCTCTTTGATATAGAAGAGATTCTGAAACTCATCCAGAAAAGTTATAAAGGGATTTCAAAAACAATGTCCGGCAATTAAAATACAACATGCAGAAAATTTGCCTGGGATTCGTCGCTCTCTGTATCGGTCTTTACCTAAGACGTAATATAAATGTGATGTTTATTGGGTAAGTAGTTTAGAATTTTTATCGTCTGATGACGCTAACTTTGTTAGTGAAACGATCGTCAGGTCTTTAAAATATGTGTTGGGTTCTCCACCTGTACTTATCAGTGCCCATCACAGATCCCAATCTTCACTTAGCACAAAGTTTGATAATAATAGATCAAGTGCGTAAAACAAATTTTCGCAACGCATTTAATAATATATTCAAATGTCATATTACATTCATTAGTGAATTTTCGTAGAAAATAAGCTCGTTAGCCAGGAAAATCGGCCCAGTTTTTTCGGAAAAATTTTGGGTTTTCCTGGGGAAAAAAATTTGTATCTGAAAATAACAAAGATATGGCAATTAAATTTGGTACGCACGTTTATATTATAAAATGTATGTTTTATAACATACATGGATTTTGGTATATACCAACTTTCAGATCAAAGTTGCAAGAAAAAAAAGTTATTGGTATTTATTATTTTGGCCAGGAAAATTGACTTTTTTTTTTCAGGAACATTTGAGGTTTATTTTCGGAACATTTTTGTACTTTTTGTAACAATGAAGTTATTTTGATGAAATATGATACATTGTTTTTACTATGTAGGTTATACAGGTAACCAAATTTGATGCCTGATTTCCTTAAAAAGACATATTTGCTATTAACTTTTCGTCGATAAAAATTCACTACCATAACACACTTGCTGCGTCCACACTTATTATTTAGTGATAGTTTTGACAAAAGTGACTAAAATTAATATTTAAATAAAAAACGCATTAACTGATAAAGTCACCATTACAAACATTTGTCGAAAATGTTTATGCCACAAGTTGTAAAAGAACAGGTCTAAGCTTTTTCAGTTATTAATTTAATCCTATGATCTTGTACATTATTTGAATAAAACTAAAAAACACTATCCTAAGTCATAGAAACAGGGTATGCAGCGACCTGGAAAAGTTAGGGAAATATTTTTGTGTGTTACCTCAGAACTTTTTTCTAGGTTAACCGATTTTGATGATTCTGTGTTTATTTGAAAGCTGGTGCTTCTCATCTGGTCCCATATAAATTTGATCAAGATCTGATCAGTAGTTTTTGAGTTACCTTTAATGAAGTTGGTTTTCTATGTTTTTTTTGTACTTGTAACATTTATGATCATGTAACATAGAGTTAAAGTTAGAGTGAAAATACTGGGGATGTGTATATGGGTATTTATATCGTAATCTACAAGAGAAAACTTTAATATCGCAACTCATTTTTTATGATAGTTAAAAGACATTAGGAGTAGGAAATATATAGAAATAACGATATTCAGAGATGTGTGTCTTTCATTTCAAGTATTATGAAAAATTCATTCTAGAGAGCTGTAACTGTCAGGAAATTTGATTTCTGCTGGTTATCCTGTAGAAATTTTGTTCAGGGAGAAATCGTGGAAATTACCACAACATAACAGTTGAACTGGTGAAAATAATTTGTTATCTTAGTCTAGAGGCAATGTCGCCTTGTTGCAACCATGGTTCTCTGTCTTCATTAACAGTTCTTTTATTTTCATTGTTACTTCTGGACTTCGTAAATTAGGCCAGGGTTTGCAGAAGGTTTTCTCTTGGCCTGTCTCTTCTTTTTCCAGCTATCTATCCTACAAAAAATAATGTTACCAAAAAGGTATTATGTATCACAATATGCCCAACAAATTTAGCCTTTCTATTAGTGTAACTTGTCTTTGTTGTTTTTCTCAATATACACATTTCAAAAGCTTCAATATGCTAATGGTTTAAACTAAACTGCAGCGAAAAAAACAAACAATGAATAAATGAAAGCTTATATTCTCTTTCTACCCTGCTTGTTCAAAGCCAAAAATAATAACAGAGAAATAATTACTACAGAACATGATACAATCTGTGGTCTGTCAACTTAAACCCCATATGTACATAAAGTTTTGATCATCTTTAAGCTCACATAAATCACTAATGTCTATTACAATATTTATTGCATACTGTGTGGTTTGCTTGAAAACATGTTGTAATGCATTGTAATTTAACATTTTGCAGGTCTGTTTACATATTATACAAAAACTTATAACCCATAAATTGATAGATCAAAAATGTGCTTTATATATCACTGACACACTATGGTCACTCATGGAAGCAGGAATTGAAGAAGTCAAGATTTTACAATTAGTTACATTATTACTGACTACAAATACTGTAGTACATGGTGACACACTAGCAAGGGTAAGTGGGCATTATTTTTTGTAAAATGTAGGTATAATCAAGAGAAATAGAAAGAATCAGTTGCGTAAGTTTGCAAGCTCAAAAAATAATATTCATGGGATAAAAATAACCAATACAATATTATAAGGTGAGGTGTGATGAATTTTTAAATAAATTAATTGTAGTATTAGATGCGTGTGTTTCTAGAATAGAAATAGTACCTAGGAATTCTCGCAAAAAAAGGGTTTAAACAAACAGTTTTGAATGCTATAAAGCCTAGAAACTTGGCATATCAGAGATTATTAATAGCTGATTGCTCGAAACAATGGGATATTTATAAATTAATAAGAAACAATACTGTTATACGAGATGAAAAGTATTGTTATTGTGAGTGTACTATAGATGGAAATAGGTGAAACCAAAAACAAATTTTGAAAAACAATTAAACAAAGTATCTCACCCCGAACAAACTGTTTTTGATTATGTCACATTAGCAAGGGAAGTCAAATGGCTGAGGCATTGAATTGTTTCTTTAAAAGTAGCATATATAAGTTAGTGAATAGTATATCTACAAAAGTATAGATGTAATTAGCAAAAATGTGACAAATTTTAGTAGACTAGACAATTTTAAGTTAACTGATTAAGAACAACTAACAGATATAATTTTTTCATTTGATAATAAAAGTGGCTCAGATGATTTGTATATGATATTGTTGCGTTTTCTCCGGGTTCTGGATCAGTGAGACTTTAAATTTTAACAAAACAACTTTATTTACTATCTAAATATGGATACAATAAAAGTTCTAGAATGTCTCTCTCACAAAACACTTAATTTACTGTCTAAATATGGATACAATAAAGGTCTAGAACGTCTCTCTCACAAAACACTTAGTTTATCTGGCCTTACACTGGTTACTAATCTGCACACAAGTCACTATACTGAAACTACGGTCTCTACTTCACACTAGTTACTGCTTCTTCTAGTCACTTCAACATTATCTTACTGAACTGTCCTGCCTGGCTTGCTTTCGCGTTTATATACTCGCCGTACCTTCCACCACATTCTGGAACGTTCCATTCCAGAATGTTCCAGGACCTTCTTTTACTAGAAGGTTCTGTGAATACAGATCGGTCCCGTGTGTATACAGGGGGATGTATATAAAGGTGATCCAAATGTGGTCATCACTCCTATGTTACACAAGAGGTGTAATATAAGATCTCTCTGCGTATACAGGGTGTAAGGGTTCTCTGCGCATACAGGGTGTATATACAGGCTGTTCGGAATGTGCAGACCTCAGTTATCCGTTCCGACGGGGTAAAAGTTGGTAACTTTGTTATTTCTGGTCCTAGAGGGTTGAGACTTCGCCTGAGGGGGGTCACCCCAGGCACCCCCAGGGGGTGGGGATGCGGTGTTGCCAGATTGTGCAAAAAATCCCAGATGTTGGGGGAAGTTCGGGAGATGTGGCAACACTGCACCTACATCTATTGAAGTGCTTTGTAACAATATACTGAAAATAATATTTTGAACAACTGCACTTTTAAAATATTGTGAATAATTCACTAAAAACTCGAGTAATCCCTAGGTCATTAAAATTTTTAACTGCAATACCTTCAGCCAAATTAATTAATGCAGTTAAACCTGAAGAATTTAAGGTTTTAAACAATTTGCCAGCATTGGAAAAAATATTGGAAAATATTGTTTGCTTATAGTTAGTAGATCACTTAGAAGTAACAAAATAATTGACCAGCACCTATCAGGCTTCAGAGAAAATCATAGTTGTGAAAATGGCACCACAACATGTAATTAACAAATGGAAAACAAATTTAGATAACAACAAAATATTAATAGTTATGTACTCGGATTTAAAACGAGCTTTTGAAATAGTAGATAGAGGATTATTTAACAAAAAAATTACAAAATAATAATGTAGGGGGACAGTTTTGGAATTGTTTGTCAGTTATCTAACGAGGAGTCAGAAGGCAAAAATAGATGATTTAATTTCAACTGAAAGTAGTATGAATGTAGGGATTCCTCAGGACAGTATTCTTGGTCTGTATTGCATACAATGTATATCAATGAGATATGGTTGATTATTGCACATTCCAAGTATCACCTACTTTCAGATGACTCTCTAGTATATTTGGCTGGCAAAAATCCTAGTGATGTAATAAAATATGTAACTGAGGATTTGAAAAAAGTAAATGAGTGGATAATGCATTGTAAACTAATAGTAAATGTTAATAAAACAAAAGCGATTATAATTGGCGAATCTAGAAATAGTATGGATGAATGGCTCGAATTACAAATTGAAAATATCAATATTGAATTCGTAAGTACTCATACATATTTGGGGATTATTATAGAGACAAATTTAAATTTGGTCACCATATTGACAGTGTGTGTAAAAAGGGCAGCAAACGAATATGAGTCCTTGCAATATGCAAGAAGTACCCAACTGTACAGTCAAAAATAAGTGTATATTATAAGTGTATAATACTACCACAATTTCATTATGCTCGTACAACTCTCTATGGTGCAAACATAACTAAAATACACAGGTTTCAGGTTCTTCAAAATAGAACAATGACAATAATTTTGAATGCAGAGAAGTACACAAAAATAGATGTTATGTTAAAAACACTAGGCTGGCTAAGAGTTGAACAAATTGTTGAGATTCATACTGTTATTCATACATAAAATATAGTGTGGTAGTATGCCTGATTAATATTAATAATTCCTTAAAACATTTGAAGGGAGACATTAACACCACGCAAGAAATAAAAATAAATTTTCATTACATCACACAAATGAGATCAGCACCCATAAATTGGTATTTTTCTATTGCCTTAAACTTTATAATCAACTTCCTTTGGAAATACAGAATATAAATATGATTGATAAGTTAAAATTAAACAGTATTATTAGATAACAACTTAGTATTTACACAAATGTGATAGTTTATAGCTAACCTCAAATTTGAGTTAATTTAATTACATAATCAATTACAATAATTAGTTAAATTATATAAATAGTTGAGTAAATTGGTTAAATATGCAATAAGTAAGATTGAGTTATTTGTAAACAACCAACTTTTGTATATGTTGTAAGTATTCTACTTGCACAGCATTTGCTAAATAAATGTTAATTTAATTCAATTCAAATTATGATGGCCAGACAAGGATGTAGCAAGACATGGTGATTCGATAAATTTTTCTCGTTTTTTACGGCAAAATCAATACATCTGGGTTAGTAGGCCATTATTAGTGTCTGGCCAATTCCATATGAATGTTGAAGATTGTAAGACAACACTTGAAGAGCCGGAAGTACATAAGTGATAGATTCAAGGGCCAGACATGCGCTCAGCAAATTTATGAGAAGCTCTGGCAACATAGTTTACAACTATCATTTGTTACATTCACTTGACACCATGCACTTATGAAAGACCAATGTGTTTATGACACATTCTCAGTAGGCTCGGTTAAACTATCAGTGACTAATTTGAGCTGAACTGACTTCAAAAAAGATCATGTCGGCGGCATCCACAAGCCTGGTGCTTCTATATAATTTTAAAACATTCTGTTCATAGGCTTGTTAACGTTCTTCCTCAATAATGTTTGTTGACAGCCTAATCCAAGTTTCTGGGTTGGGATATCAAGCTCACTGACCAGAGATCAGCCACCTTGCTCTTCCCATGACTTGTGTTTCAATCAAAATCAACACTCACTTAGAGCTATGCCAGGTGGTTAAACAGAGATGCTCCCATTCCGGCAACTTTCTTATCTTTTACCATTTGCAAAATGGAATCCAAGCTTTTTATAACATTGAAGCTTATCTCCAGCGTCCCCTTTTTGTTCAGCCACTCAAACTTCAAAGTGCCCTATCTCACATGTGTCTTGAAAAATATAATCGAAAATTGGCGACCTCAAATGCTCGCATATGCAAAGCCTGCGGGTACTCTCTATTTAAAATCAGTAACGAGTTACTAAATCGGTAAGCAAGTTGATGGCTGTCACCTTTGAATTCCATATCTGCTTGAGTTGGTGTTTATGTCTATATTGTGTCTTTCTGAATATCTTCTGTTGTCCTTGTCAGTGAATTATGTGTTATTTGACAAGCTTGAACAAGCCTTTTGTTATATGAGCTATTAAGCACTTGTCCAAGCTTAGCTCCATCCTAATGTCACACATTAATTGTAACACCTTGAGACTTTTTTGGAGTTTGCTATCTTTACAAGCATTTATCTTTAAGTCATCCATAAATAAACAGATGACTAACCCTGTGTCTTCTGTTTGCCAGTGGCCTGTGTGCCTTAAGGAGGGCAGCACTCAGTGGAAGCAGTGAGCTGGAATGAGAGAGGGCTGATGGAACATCATGAATTAATTTTCTCCTATAGGATATTAGCTATGTGGGAGATGTGTGTTACTGGCTGTTATGACAAACTGTGGCCTTCGCAATGACAATATTAGTATATGTTTTAATACAGTCAGTTTATGAATAAAAAAATGCAATAGAACATGCGAAGTTGTATTAAATGTATATCGAAGCCACAAACAGATTTCGGTGATAGTACCATACGTCGTGGGTAATGCAAAAATCGATGTGTAGATTCTCACAATATCCACTTTTTCCTGGCCTGAAACTGTGTAGCTCGCTGACCTGAATACATTTGCCTATCTTTATTGACCCACTGGTAAGTTGAGAGTTGTTGATTATGATTCGGGTTTCCTTTTTAAGGTAAGTTGTAGGGTTTTTAGGAATTTGTTTATAGTCTGTACTATTTAGTAAATTATCCATCTTTAGTATATACAATATACTCTAGATTATTTGGGATAATGGGGGAGATCGGCAACAGGGTTAATCGAAAAACACGAATAAGACGAACATAATAAAATGTTTTAACAACTGTGTCTTTCTGAGGAAATGTGTATCTTGTTCCTTTCTGCTGTGCCGCCCATGCAATCTCGAATGAGATCAAGTGAGAAAAGATAGAGGCAATTAAAGTTTATGACCGTAACATAAACATTTCCGGGTATGGATCCTTCTCAGCATTTATTTATATGTGTATTAATTTCAAACGAATATAAAGCTAGCATCATAGTTTAATCAGTTTTTGTTAACTTGAAATAATTTTCGTAATTGCTTGTTTCAGACACTCGTATTGTGCTTTCGTCTACATTTTGCAAAAAATTCTACTACCATTAACACAGCTGGAGCAACTGTTCGACAGTTAGTGTCGTTGGTCTTTGAACGGGTAGTAAATGAAGAGGAGCAGTTGGCTAAGTCAGACAGTATTCCTTTAAAACGTAATGTAAACCTAGAAGATTTAAAAGTAGCTAGCAGTACACCACCTAAAGGTTTGTCTCCAGCTGCAGCAGATGCATATCTATTGTTTCAAGACTTAGTGCAATTAGTAAATGTTGATCAGCCATATTGGTTGATTGGTATGACAGAAATGACAAGAACCTTTGGACTGGAACTTTTGGAGTCAGTTCTTACACAATATTCTGTAGTATTTTACAAAGTAAGAAGTGTCTAATTCTACTCGGTACATGTAATAAAAGTCTTTTTATTTTTCAGAATCCCGAATTTAGTTTTCTTTTGAAGGAACGTGTATGCGCATTAGTCATAAAATTGTTTTCACCTAATATTAAGTACAGAAGCAATGTTCCCTCAAATGTTCAACAAGCAACTCCCTTTGAAAAGCCTTACTTTCCTATTAGTATGAGGTTATTGAGAGTAGTGTCAATTTTAATACAAAAATATCATAGCCTTCTGGTAAGTATCTAAAGTGATTTATTTCCTAGAGACACTGCTGTAATTAGGATTGAATTATCTTATTGATTAAATCAACATGTTAAACTTTTCTTCGTTTGAACACACTTTTACTAGAAACAGTTACTAATTATTGCACAATAAATGAAACAAGAATCTAATGTGTCAAAAATTAATGTTACTGTCAATCCGTATAAGGCTATTGTCACATCCATTTATTTTCTAAAGCATACTTTTGTCTTTTTAACTTAAGTTTATTTGTTCTGTGTTTATTTCATTAAATTATTGCCTCAATTCATCCATTGGTTTATTATTAAATGCCTGAATGACATAAAGTGTTAATTGTTATAGCTAGTTGTTTAGTACTTAAGTTTAAAAGCTATGTACAGGTATGTAATAGGAATTTTCTTCATTAAGGTCGAAAGAAAGACTAAAATGGTACTAAACCACAAAGTGTGACACATTGCTGACATTGGTGTCCTTTGTTTATATGTGTATGTAAGCTCTCCCACACAAGTCAAAGACTTCTGAGTGCAGAGTTTGTCTACTGTAGTGTTGTTGTTATTATTATTATTATTATTATTATTATTATTATTATTATTATTATAAAAAAATAGTTATATACTTTCATATGTGTCTAATTGTTGCAATTGTCTGACACTTTGGATTAGCTTGAAATTTTCTTTATCTGCATGGTGATTATTATCTCAAATATGTTGAGCAATACAATGTAGTGCCATATCTCAGTTGCGCTACATGTTCTTTAAATCTAGTTTCAATAGATATTTTAGTTTGCCCAACATATTTGGGTTCACAATCCTTACAAACTATTTCATAGACTTCTGAGATTTCAATGGTTTTATCTCCTTTGGGTTTCCTAGCAAATTTTTCAATGTATTTTTTTGTAGGTGTTCTGTTAAGGGTTCGATTAATTAACATCAACAACTAACTGATTAAGTATTATATATTAGCTTCCGCCATTGCGGTACATCAGCATCGTCCATTAGCTATAATAATAATAATAATAATAATAATAATAATAATCATCGTTCCCCCCCTGTGTTGCCAACCTTGGGAAAATGGACAACACTCAATATAAGTACTGACAGAACATCCTCTTCTTTAAGCCTAATTTAAACATACAAAAACATACAACTTTGATCGCAGCTTGTATATATCCATTGGATTGTGGAGAAAAAGGACTGCTTGTAATTAATTTAAAATCAAATTCGGACGCAAATTTCAAAAATTCAGACCAAAATTGTGGCCCATTGTCAGATCGCATAACTTCACAAACGCCATATCTAGAAAATATCTCCTTCATTTTTTCAATAACGGCTTGTCATTTTTGAAAGTTTAAATATGTCAAAAAATCTCGAGTAGTAATCTGTGACGATAGCATACCAATTATCGTGGCATTTATATAAATCTAATGCAACTTTTTGCCACAGGCGATCTGGAAAACTGTTGACTACCATTGGTTCTTTAGGATTAGACTTGCATTCAATGCACTGTGGACAATTTCTTACGAAATGTTCTATCTGAGTGGAAAGTCCTAACCACCACACAGAAGATTTGGCTCGGTTTCTACATTTAACAATTCCGAAATGACCATCATAAATGAATTTTAGGCATTTTAGTTGTAGTGATGGTGGAATGACAATGCGAGAATTATTTAGCAAAAGACCTTCCGAAAAGGAAAGCTCAAATCTATACTGGTAATATGGTTTTAAATCATTTGTTAAATTTCTCTTATCTGGCCACCCATCTTCAGTGTACTGTTTTATTTTACCCAAAATGTGGTCATTACTTTGCTCAGATTTAATTTCATCTAGAAAGTAACTTTTTGCTGGAATCGAATGTACTATTAGCTTTACATGCGCCTTGGTTTTAGCAGCTAATTAATCGTCATCAGGTCTTATAGCTGTTTCTGAAAAATTTCGCGATAGAGCATCGGCAATAACTAACTCTTTTCCTGGAGAATAAAAAACTTTGTAGTCATAGCGCATTAAGCGAATTCTAAAGAGCTGTAAACAAGGTGTTAATTCATCTATTGGTTTAGTCTGTAAAATCTGTATTAAGGGACGATGATCAGTTTGTAAGATAATAGGTATTCCAGTAACGTACTCAGAAAATTTATCTGCGGCCCGTGCCAGGGTTAATGTCGCACGCTCGATTTGTGCATACCTTTTCTGAGTATTCGAAAGTAGACGTGATGCGTAAGCGACTACATCTGTCTTACCCTGTGTAGTTTGTAACAAACAAGCACCCAAACCATAAGATGAAGCGTCAGCTTGAATAGAAATCTGTTTTCTAGGGTTTAAATAAGCTAAAGTCGGAGAATTTGAAAGTAACTTTTTTGAATTTTTAAAAGCTTCTTTTAAAATTAACATTTTTCTTAAGTAAGGAAGTTAATGGTTCTAGTAAAGTAGATCTGTCAGGAATAAAACGACTAGAGAAGTTCAACATACCTAAATACTGTAAAACCTCTATTATATTTTTTGGTTCTGGAAATTCATTAATAGCCCGAACTCTTTCGGGATCTACTGAAATTCCTGTATTAGATATTTTATGACCTAAATATGTCAATGATTGTGTAGCAAAAATACTTTTTTCCAAGTTCAATGTAAGCCCTTCTTGCTCTATTCTTTTTAGAACTTCATTTAATATTTTATTGTGCTGTTATAATGTAGTTGCATGTATTAGAATGTCATCTATATGACTAACGACTCCTTCCAGACCTGACAAAATTTTATTAATAATATGGAAAAATATTCTGGAGCACACGTAATCCCAAAAGGTAATCGTTTAAAGTAATATCTGCCGAATGGGGTAATAAAGGTAGTTAAAAGTTGAGAAGCAGGATTAAGCTTGATTTGATAAAACCCTGAGGTAGTATCTAGTTTTCAATAGTAGTTAGAACCTGAGATTTTTGCTAGAATGGTCTCTACTTTACCAACGGGATAATGTGAACGTAGCACCGCTTTGTTTAGTTGAGTGTAGTCAATGCAGAGACTTATTTTTGAATCTTTTTTAACTACAACTATGGGGCTGACCAACTCTGTAGGAGATTCTATTGGCTGTATTATGTCTAACTCTTGTAGACGGTGCAGCTCTGCTTTTAAGAGTGTTAATAAAGGTATTGGTACTACTCTGGGCACAGATTGTACGAATGGCTTAACGCCTTTTATCATTTTTATCTCCATCTCGGTTTTAAAATTACCAACATTATTTAAAAAAAAATTGGAAATTTTGACAAAATTTGAGTTTTGACTGAATCAGAGTTATCTAGTTTTAATTGAGCAATCTGGTTTGTCCCGAAATAGATCGAGGACATTTAATTCTAAAATTGCAGTTCTGCCTAAAATAGATTTGGTTAATTTATCTATTACATAGATGTCTGTATAGAAATTGCGATCCAGAAATGACATAGTTACTGGAAGAGTGCCAATTACCAGCAATTTAACTCCAGACGGACCTGTTACAATTTTATTTGTGTTCTTAACCTGACTTATTAAACTAGAATTCACAAGCTTTTTCGGAATACATGTTATGTCAGCCCCAGAATCTACCAAAAATTCAACACTTTTATTTAATTTAGAAATAAATAATGAAACTATCCACTCTTTAGAATCTATGTGATTAACCTCATTATTCAAAGTTATCGATCCCAAAAACTGTCCGTTTCTAGCCTCCAAATCAAAGTCATAACTTATAACATTGTACATTTTCTCTAAATCTACTAGACTATTATCTACTTTGACAGATCTCACCTTAGTTTTATTTTTACATACCACTACCCAGTCGCCTTTTTTTTGACATTTCCTGCAGGTAGAAGCATTTGCAGGACATTGCTCCCTGACATGATTTTGGAGACCACAAAATCCACAAATATTTTGTTTTGGCTTGCTGTCTTCTTTACCCAAGTAAGTGGATAAGGAGGAAGTATTGCCGTAGCGTTCTTAGTATGTACACGAACTATTTGTCGTTGATTACAAAGCTCCTTGTTTTGATCGGCCTGTAATTCAGCTTGCTTCGCCTCCAGAACACAGTCTTTTAAACTAAGGGTTTGTTTTAGCTGTAGTCTTTCTGATGTTTTATTATCCAACATACCTACGACTATGCGATCACGAATAAGTTCATCTTTGAGGGTTCCGTAATCACAGTATTCCGCCAGGCTATGTGGGCTTGTTATGAATGAATCTATGGATTCACCTGGTTTCTGAACTCTAGAATTAAACTTAAATCTTTCGAAAATGATATTCCTACGCGGAATAAAATATTTGTCAAAACAGTATAAAGCTTGAACGTATGTAGTTGGAACTGTTTCAAACTGGAGAAGAGCTTCCTCCCCCAGAATGTACATAAGGATATTTATTTTTTCCTTTTCGGACTTAGTTAGTTGACCTGACACTGTGATGTATCGTTCAAAACGTTTTTTCCATATTGGCCATGTTGCCGGTGTCGAGAAATTGAATTTTTCAGGCGGGCTTACATTGATTGGATTTATTACATTAACGAATTGTGCCACTGGATCGACCATTGTTTCGTTTGTTTATAATAGATTCTTCTAGTTGTATGTAGTTTGATTTCAACAACTTTACCTGTTTGTTTACTGAATGATTTCAACAAGCAAACAAACGTTTTCACACTACTACGGAAATGTTGTTTACTGTATGATTTCAACAGGTAAACAAACGTTTTCACACTACTACGGATCACTTTCACTATATTTTTAGTCGTTAATAACACACGTTGTCACCATGTTCTGTTAAGGGTTCGATTAATTAACATCAACAACTAACTGTTTAAGTATTATATATTAGCTTCCGCCATTGCGGTACATCAGCATTGTCCATTAGCTATAATAATAATAATAATCATCATCGTTCCCACCACCCAATGCAGTTGAAAATTATGTTTGTTATGTACAGATATCCCAAAGACATAAAACGTATTAAAGCTGTATTTTTTAATGGACAAATTCTGGTATTATTTCTTTTTCAGTTTCTACAATCAAAAGAAAAGTTCAATCAAGGTTTACCTCACTTAAACCTTATTGTTTTTGAAATATTTAGTATTTTGTAAGGGTTAAGCAACAGTTTCTGTTAAAATTCTTGACAAGTACCCCCTTTTTTTAATATATTAAATTTAACTTGGAGACTACTAATGGAAATCAGTGAATTCTCTTAATTCCAGCTTCATTATTTAGGAAGTTTCCTTGATATTTGATACCCTTCTTAATGAGCTTTGAAAAATTCTGTTGTAAAAATAGATAAAATGTCAACTAACATTCACCAAATCAAACTTTGTACAAACTCGATAACTTTATAACACACCGAGTGAAATCAAATCTAATGATATCCCATTTATCAGTACCAGTCACGTTAGGCTGTAGAAGATAGCACACCCATATACAAGTATATACATACTTACATAAATACCAACATACAATTTGTTAAACAGTTTTTCTCTAGTTTACTGTCCAAATACATTATTTTTAAAATATTGAAATGGAAATGAAAACTATTATAACCTGGGCTCAATCTGAAATAACATAATTTTTTTAAATCGGGATGCAGCAGGTGCGCTATGGTAGCGAATTTTCATTAATTGCTTACATTTTAATAAGTCAATTTGGCATTAACCTAAAAACTAAAAGCATGAATAACTAAACAGTAAGCTCTAGTTCTATTAGGAAAATTGTCTTTACTCATAAACTCCACTTTGATGTCCACTGTTGAAGACTTGATTGATTCATTTTGGAGCTGACAGTTTATTACAAATAGGGTCCGAGTTTAAACTCATCATAATTTAAAAGAGGTTCTGACATGTTTTAATAACAAAAACTTTTTTGAAAATCTGTGTACATCTGGTAGGCTTCAACATATTTAGATTTCTCGAAATCCATATTCAGATATTCATAAGGGTAGCATTCTGAATTTAGGAACACTCGTAGATCTACCATACCGAGGTTATCGAAAAAGTCACCTTTCTTTTTTACGTTGTCTTTCCGATCTGTTTGAAATGCTATAATCACATCTAGGTATTTCTAAGTTTGTTGCAGTTTTAACAGACCACACGCCTTTATTAATATCTCTGAGCGCTGGTGTCTTTTGCTCTTTTATCCATCAGTTCCAACTTCATTTTATCGTTTGGAAATACATGTTTTGCTTTTAAAAACATGTTGGTTACAGTGATTTTTGATCTTGCTGTACCAGTACTGTAATAGCCTTTGGCATCACTTCGAGCTCTTGTAAATCGAAAAGTATGTTTACCACAAGGAACTATTTTAAAGTGATGGAAGAAACTGAAAAGGAACCAAATGGGTATGACCATGTGAAACTTGTTGTCGTTTAAGGTGATGTGATCTGTCGACACATTCAACACAGCTCCCTGCTAAGAGATTTGGCTTCATTCTTACTAAACGAAAGCAGGCTTTTGATGGTTCTTGTGGTGTATGGGTCTCATACTCGTTTCACTTCTTTGTTATTCAATTCATAGGTAATTGATTCGAACAGAGCTGCTCCTCCATTATTTGACATATGAAAATCACCAAGGGCATTTTGTACTGCTAGAGGTTCCAGAGCACCTTCGATTATTAGAGCCGACTCTGCCAGACATACGAATGCATCTTTCTGGTTGATGGTTATTTCAACTTCATCACTGTTACCAAATGATTTAGTTGGTGAATAGTAAGAGCGAAGTTCTACTCGTCAAACATGGGGTCTTTGAATCTTTTTAGTTTTGATGACGTGATAACCAAGACTTTTCAGAAACTCAATATTATCAGAACAAAGTGTACGCTTCAAAACCGTCGACTGTACTATTTCTTTTTCTCCCTTAGGGATCGTCCGCGGCCTCGCCGTCCCGATAGCACTGTAACCTTTGGTTTATTGTGCATGCCCTTAGTCTTTTTACTCCACCCACTCCAAAATCACTGTGCCACTGCACATCGATTGGTAGGGTGAAGTTTTATAATGCTCTGTATCCGGTGTAGACTGACCGTAGATCAGGTGTCTTCTGCGGTTCAGAGCTTTACACTCGCACAAGATGTGCTAGGCTGATTCCTCCTCCTCGCCGCAGAGTCTGCATGCGAGGTCCTCCTTGAACCGCCCCATTTTATGCAGGTGTTTCTTGACGGCCATGTGTCCCGTCAAGAGACCTGTTATGTTTCTGAGCTGTCCTATGCTAAGATTTAGCAGCTCCACAGCACTCTTGGAACTGAGTACGTCAATTATTGACTTCCCAAGTCTGAGCCCTGAACAGTCTGCCCAGTACACCTTGTGTTGGTTTCTGACCCAGGACTTAATGGCTCCCCTGGCAGTGCTCTTTGTCACACGCTGAGCCGGTTCTGGTCCCATAAATGGTTCTGCTGACCCCCGAGTGACCCGGCACCCAGATGAGGGTGACCTCATTCTGCCCAGCCAGGTCGCTCGTGGCGGATCCAGCAACACCTCCATGGCGGCTGTCGGGGTTGAAGACATGGCCCCTGTGATGCCTAGGCAAGCCATCCTTTGGATCTAGCCTAGTTTTTGTTTGACACTGGATTGTGTCACCTTAGGCCACCAGACCAGTGCCGTGTATGTCAACCTGACCTGACCACCCTTGTGCACAACAAGTGGGCCATACTAGGTCTTAGTCCCCACGTTTTTCCGTATAGCCACCTAGTGACGGCTAAGGTCATGACTGCCTTACGCAGTATTTTTTCCACATGACCATTTCAGGTTAGCTTAGACCAATACGACCCGAAGATATTTTACCTCCCTGGCCATTGGAATGTTCCTACCGTATAGAGTGAGAGTTCTGTGGCTATCCCACTTCCTCCTCGTCGTAAAAGGTATGACTGTTGCCTTCTCGGGGCTCACTCCGAGCCCTTGACCAACCGTCCACCCTTCCACCACTTTCAGTGCTGTCTGCATGCGCTCCCACACTGACTGTGTAACCTTTCCTCCGACTATGATGACAATGTCGTCCGCATAGCCCTGTACCTCATACCCCCCTCCAGAGAGCCTCCCCAGCAGGCCGTCCACGACTAGGCACCAGAGCAGCCGCTCCTCTGCGGACACCCCGCCGCGACCCCCGCCAGCAGAGTCCCTCCCGCGAGTGAGGTGAACACCGCCCTGCCCCTGAGCATGGAACCGATCCACCTGCAGCAGGTCTCTATTCCACACTCCCTGACAGCTGCCAGAACCGATCCGAATGAGGTGTTGCTGAAGGCTCCCCTCTATGTCTAGGAAGACCCCCAGCGCCCTGTTCTCCAGCGTATTCTCCAGTTTCAGCACCAGTTGGTGCAGTGCTGTTTCTGTTGAGAATCCTGCTCTGTATGCATATTGTCCGAAGTGTAGGGGATATGCTTCCAGTACACCGCCCCTAATGTGCCGGTCGAGCAGTTTTTCCACTGTTTTTAGCAAGGACATGAGACTTATTGGCCTCAGGGACTTTGCCTGGTCTGTTGGACGCCCAGGTTTAGGAATGAATACAACCCTAGCCAGTCTCCATGCCCTCGGAATGTACCCCAGAGCCAGGCTGGCCCTCATAATGAGGGTAAGCGCCGGCGCCAGTATATCTATCGCCTGTTGGAGCATGATGGGCATTATTCCATCAAATTCCGGGGATTTGTATGGCTTAAAGCTGTTAATGGCCCATCTGATTTTGCTCCAAGTAACCACCTCTTTAGCGACTGTCCCGTCTACTCTAGATGCCCGCCTATAAGGCGCCTCTATTTCTGAGTGTTCCCAGTCCGGAGGTGATTGGTTTATTATGTTACAGCCGGGGAAGTGCGTCTGGAATAAAATTTCCATAGTTTCCTCGCTAAATTTGTTTAGGTAGATTCACTTTTATATCTTTAAAGACCAGCATTCTAAGCAATCTTTATAAGTTTCAAGCGAACAGACTCCTCTTTGCCTTGAAAGTTCACAAGGACTGAATCTTGGTCGATGATGCCGATGCTTATATCTGAAATCTCTTGTTTGTTCACCGGTAGATAAATTAGATTTCTAGGCAAACTCATATAACGTATATGAGGGTTTTCCGTTGTAATAGGAACCAGACACAATATTAGTTTCTATGTGAATCTGTAACATCCACAAATCAACAGGTAAATCATTCACTCAATCGAATCACCAAATTCAACACTGACACCTGTATAACACTTTATTTCACATCTGATGGTTTTTGGCTTAGGTATTAGAATCAAAGCCTGCTCCTTTTGTTCGTGTGTTGCTGTAGCACCAGCTAGTTCATTTTGAAGCAAGTCTTCCAAGTGTGTTATTTCAAATGCGCCAGTAGGTATCGTGATGGTTCTCCAAGTAGCTCCTACTTTCACATAAAATTTGTTTCTACCCTCATATATGTTAGGTATGTTGTTGTATGTGTGAAAGCCTATCAAAGCAACAGCATAACTACCATCCGGATCCAAAGCAATTGGTGGATGATAGTCTGATGACAGATGGGAACTGTGATATTTTAACACGAAGGTATGCGACATGACTGAAACAGAGAGGGCTAATGTTAGCCTTTTATTTTAAAAAGTTAAATGCAAGTGACCACAATTAAAAGTATTTTATGTTTGATACACATCACGATTATACAATATAGAACAGTCTTTAAGGTAACGTTGTAACTCGACCAGTGGCTTCAAGTTTCCATACAATTCAAAGTACTCGACGATGTCACCATGCTTCCTAACTGAAACCCAATGACTGCCAGGCTCCTTGTTGGTTTCCAAATTCATGATGAACGATTCATTTTCACGTGATCCGTGTGGGGTAGAGCATCTCACATGTATACACCTCTAAAATATGGGATTTTCATATTGCCAGCAAATGTTGTCTTGCTGCATCTTAGTTTTTTGACTTTTGCAGATACAATCCATAACTGCTACGTTGTTTCTTTAGATACAGACCATTCCTGAGTCTCTTGCTTTTTTGTTTTAATTTCGAACCACTGCCTCTCTTGTTACCCATAACGATAGCCTCCATTGTTTTGTTATGACATTCTTTTTCCTCTAGTTTGTGTTTGGCTGCTTTGGCATCGTTAACAGCTTTAGCAATACCAGAAGGGTCACCACCCAGGGCCCCAAGAGCAGATAGACCACCAAATATGAGAGGTAACAGTGGAAGGAAGCATCCGCTTTTGGGTATAGGCATAACTCAAGGTTTCTGCACCTTCTTATGCCCACCAATATGTTTAATGATTGCATGACTGATATCAAACACAGCTTTCTCTTTCGGGATAATGTTTATGTTTTTTACAACTTCTTCAATCAAACTTAGGATGTTTTTAAAGGGAACTTTCTTCTTTGGCTTCAAGTTGATTACATCAAGACCCATACCAAGTTTCCATTTAACTTTCATGGTGTTTGTAACACTCCAAGCGGCCAACTTTTCACCAAAACTTGCGTCTTTCTACTTGACTCTCAGTTTTCCAACACTTCTTCAGCTGATGCCGACCACTCAACTGTTTTAATTGAGAGTAAGCGATGTGATATCTACAAGCACGATCTAAAGGATTGATACATTGATCACCTCTAGCAAGACGTTCTTTAAGTTTAGGACCCAGACCACAAAATTTATAAGCAGGTGTGTGTAACTCAACAGGTAATTTGTTAATAGCTCTCTTTACAAGACCCTGTGACACCAACATTGATACTGACCTCACTTGCATCTCTATATATATTTATATACACACCGAAAAATATAGTTTAGTTCAAGTCAAGATGCGTACCATCAACCACACTTCTGTCTTACTTGTTACAAATATAGACGATGTTTTTGATGCATCTTCAGAACAACAACTAAGACATGGTCTCTTCCCAAACACCGTTAGGTGTATCATATGTGGTCCTAGTGGGTGTGGTAAAAGAAATGTTAGGTTTATTGTTTGAACTAAACGGTTTAAAGTTTGATAACGTATATGTGTATTCAAAGTCTCTGTATCAACCTAAATACAAAATGTTACAAGAGGTGCTGGATGCTGTAAATGGTGTTGGTTATTATCCATATAGTGAAAACGATGAAATATTAGATACAGTAGAAGCCTTGGACAACTCTGTGTTTATATTTGATGATGTAGCTTGTGACGAACAAGATAAAATGAGAGCATTTTACATTTTCAATTGTTTTTTAGATTTGAATTACAGATTACCTAATTTAAATTTTATGTATTTTATAAGAAAATTTTCGTGTTAAAATATTTATAGTCAGTTTTCACAGAAATTTTTTGTTTTTGTAGAAATCGTTTTTTGTCAAATTTGTGAAATGTTAATAATTAAGAATTCATGTTTAATATGTTATTTTAAAAAAAGCTGGCGACTCCGCATGCAAAAATTTTTCAAATTTTCCAGAAAAAAGTTAGTCAACTTTTGTGTAAAAAACATTTTAAAAATTTTCGTAAAAATATTTTTATATAATTTTCATGAAACATTACTTAAGCAAATTTTTGTAAAAAAAAAATGGCAAATTTTTGTGAAAGAAATTTCAAATTTTCATGTTTTTGGAATTTTTATCAAAAAGTCTTTTGTTGATAATTATATCTGGCAGGTGTAGTTTTTGTGTAACTTGCTGGATTAGATGCATTGGCCAGTTATTCCGGGAAAATTTTAAGTTTATTTAGAAGAATTTTTGTACTTTCAGTACTGGCAGTGTATTTTATGTTCAATCCACTGGTTATTGCTGGACAGTAAAAATTTTCCACGATTGTGCAATTTTCACGAGAAGTGTTTGCCATAGAAAATGCTTTGCTTTGGGCAAAGCATAATGCACCGGGAGAATAGTTATCTTATCCGACTCAAAATCTGTCCTTCACTCCCTTAATTCTTTAAAACTTAAAGAACTTTTTTAATAACAAAACATTTTGCCACATCAAAACACTTGTGTGTGGCCTGCATATGGACAATAAAGTAGTCACTTTTGTTCGGGTAAAAGGTAATTCCGGGATAAACGGAAACGAGTTTTTCGATCAGGTCGCAAAAGATGCCAGAAACTGATCACAAAGTGATGAAATAATGGAGTATAAGGATTTAGTTCACATATATAAATGTAACATGCACATTGAATGGGAGAATATTTGGAAGATCTTTGTAAATAATTCTAAAAATCAGTACACATCTATCCACCCGGTTTTACCAAAAAATCCGCCACATATTTTCGACTTTGCAGTTTCTAAATTCTACTCTACATGTATCATAAGGCTAAAAATGAACCACGGTGGCTTTCCTGGACATTTATGTCAAATTGGTATCAATGAACCAAAATTTCTATGTGATAACACCTCTAATGCAGATTTAAATCATATATTCTTCGACTGTCACAACCATCCCACTATTATTTCCAATTTTATCCTCTGTCTACTCAATGCCCAGCAAAAGTTACCACTTAACATGACAACATTATTAAGTACTCAATCTTAAAGTATATACGACATTATAATTAAATTTATTTACAGTGCAAAAATAACTATATAAATATTCCATAGCTTTTTTTTTTTGTCTTGTAAATAATATTACCTGTGGCTAATGGACCAGCAGGAGCTCCTGCTGGTGCTTTTGGGATGTAGTTTTTTATAAGACAGGGGCCCGTCTCATCAGCACCCTACCACCATCGTCCCGCATGTTGTCATGTCCAGCGTCGGCTCCAGACACGCACTGGTAAACGCCAGACAGCCTCATTTTTCTGAGGCTTCGGTTTTGCTGCATTTCCACCAATTAGCACTGGTGGTCCAGGTAGGGATAAAGGAAGAAGCTCAGAAAGGAATAGGGTAATTTTGACAATAGAATAGAGGATATTGGGAAGAAAGGAAATAAGTAAATAGGACAGCGGATAGCTGTACTGTCTACATCATTACGAGTAGCAGTGAGCATACTGCTGGGAACAGTACACCCACTGGCCAGACATTGTTATTATTATTGTTAAATATTATTATTACTTAAGCCTGGGGTGCTTTCACACACTCACAAAGAGGAACATTCACTCATCCCAGGTAAAGCTTTATAGAAGTGCTGTATAAGGTCAACTGCCTTAATTGTCTCTAGAAACTTCTTAGGAACCACACGAGTTGATGACATGACTATCAGGATCAGTCAGACGCCAGCTGCCATCCACTGTCTCTTCAGTTGCATATCGAGCTATCTGTACTTGATGATCTTCTCTTTCTACTTTCCCTACAAGTTATTGGTATTTGGCATGGCTGCATCAATCAGCGTCACTTGTTTGCAGGATTTAACCACTACTATTATATCTGGCCTATTCTGGACCACTCGTTGGTCTGTAAGTGCAGTCCTTTCCCAGTACAATGTGTATCCAGTCCTCTAGAACAGGCTCAGGAGTGTGTCTGTAGTAGGGCAACTTGCTAAGATTTGAAAGTACGATTTTCAGAGCCAGTTCTTGATAAAGTGTTTTCGCGACTGTATGGTACCTCTCTTTGTACTCTGCTGTATAAAATGCTTGACTTCCTCCAGTCACAAGCTGAATAGTCTTGACATGTGACACCCAAATCTGCATTTGTCAGCTTAGACCGAATGATCTCCAACTATATACTTCAAGTAGTTTCTTGTTGGAATGGCTTGATCTTGTTTGGCCGATTTGTCGACATATGCATGAGAGGTTTCATTCAGATGTCACCCATGGAGAGGCTTAAATATAATGCTTCTAATTTGTATCGTGTTTTGATGTTATCACCTGTTTGTGCCCGGAGCTGAATTTTTGTTCTCCAAGTAGACATTGTGTGTTCTAGGAACCTCAGCATATGTCTCAATCTTGTAGATCTTTAGCATACCTACAAGCCATTTGTGTGGAACTGAATCGAATGCCTCCTTGTAATCCACATAGGCAGCAAAGAGATTTGCTTCCATTGTAAGTTTGATTGCACATAACCGAATTGATGATTCGCTGTTCTTTGCATTTCGTGGATCCTTTGGCATGCCCTTTTTGCAGGCTCACAATTATTTTGTTCCGTTCACAGTCTGCATATATGTGTTTCTCAAGGTAGAATGTGATCACCTTATGTAGAGTAGGAAGTCAACTTATTGGCCGGCACATGAAGGGGTCTGTAAGACACTGTTGTTTTTCTGGTACAAGATACGTATCTCCTTGAGTGACAAGTAACAGCATCTTAGGGTCAAATTTTTATTATTACTAGCCATGTGCTTCTTTATTTGTAAAAACCTTTAGAAAGGCATTATTCGTTTATTAAATAAATAAATAAATAAGTATAATATTATTTATTAATGCCGCCAATAGATGTTGTATACACTCAAATTTCTTTAGACAAAAGTTTTAAACCCCATCAGGCTTGGTTGCTTTCCAGTTATGACACCCATTAATAACCCCAGACACTTCCGTTGCTGGTAAAGGGCTCATGATGCTTGTTTTCATAAATCTAACAATCTCGGTGTTCTTCATTAACCCAACAGGCGCCAATATTGCAGGAAGCTACTGTATTCCTTATCTGATAAAGCGGACTTTATCTCTACAGGACTCTCATCCTTTCAGAACAGTCAAAAATTGTATTGTGGCATTTTCTGTTGGTCCTTTATATATTCTCAAACATTCTGCGTATACAGAAAGTTTCCATTTTAAGGTATCCAGACATTCTTGTACAGTGTCATTGATTGGATCTTGCTGAGTGTTGTCGGACTCGTCACTATTATTTCCTCTACATGTCTGCAATTTTCTTGTCTGCACTCCCCTAATATATTACGTTAGTTGTCTAATTTCTTTTGAAGCGTTTCCACCCTGCTTATCAACATTTTTTCCCACGATGGTACTCACTAACGTGAGTTTCTGTGATTGGCTTCTTGATCAGAAACCTTAATGTCTAGAGCGTTGATTGCTGCACAGTAAACCATCATTTGCAAGTGCTCCAGTATGGTAGAAGATGAGATGATACAATTATCCTGTTCAAAAGTTCCAATATGATTGCGAGTTTAATAGGTAATAATGGTCTACTGAGAGAATTTGTTCCTTCATATTCCACAACTGCAAGTCGTATTTCTGAGGACAATTTGTTGATAAGTTTTTTTATTTTTCTGTGTATCCCTAATCTGTTCTTCTTGCTAAGTAGGTACAACTTGCAGATTCCTACTGCAAAACAGCATTTTGTGTTTTTCGATAACCGCTGTGTTAGTAATTTTTTGTTTTATTATTATTATTATTATTATTATTATTATTATTATTATTAGATTCATCAGCTTTATAAAATTTATGTGCGACTTATAATTACTTATTTTCAGGTAACAGAATGTGAAATATTCTTATCACTAATAGTGAAATTCTTGGACCCTGACAAACCAACTTGGCAACGTTCTTTAGCACTAGAAGTGTTACATAAAATGACTATACAACCCCAATTGCTTACTTCATTTTGTGAACATTATGACTTGAATCAACATACAACAAGTATTTTCCAGGATATAGTGAATTCATTAGGTGCTTACGTGCAGTCTTTATTTGTTACTCCACAACTTCAGTTAAGCACTGCAAGTAAGTCACTATTTAATTTTTTATATGAATACTACACATGTTATTACACTAAGTGAAGATTGGAACCTGTGATGAGCACTGATAAGACACTTGGAGAACCGAAGTCACCACAACACATTTTTAAGGGACTGATGATAATTTCACTTAACAAAGTTAGCTTCGTTTGGTAGGGGATTTTATGTAGCTTTTTATGTGGTTTATATAACTCCATTTTTATAATCATGTTTGTCCAAAATCACAACCTTATTACCTTTATCTGCTTTAACATAAAAACAATATTTTTCTCTTGATCTTTAACTATTTTAATTTGATTAAAATTTTTGTTATTAATGAACTTATTTTCTTTCAAATTTTTTGAAATTTTATCTTTACATGCTTCCAATAAAGTTTTTTGAAGATTTCAATACTAGCAATGACATCTACTAGATCGTCTCTTTGTGACTGCAAATGGAATTTCAGCCCCTTGTTTAAGAGGTCACTCTCATTGTGTTGAGATAATTTTCGAGAATTTTTCATCCTCCAATGACGCTAACTTTGTTAGTGAAACGTCAGATCTGAAAATCTGTTGTGGTGGTTTGGGTTCTCTAAGTGTAGTTAACATGTTATTACACTTTAATCTCAAGTGAATGACTCAAAAACAAATGTATAACTTATTTTAAATAATCTTGTTTTTATAATATAATTTTGTAATAAACTTTTACTTGTGCAGTAAGCAGCTAAATTATGGAACAATTGCAATGATACTAACAATAATACATAATAAAATAATACAATGTATAAAAAAATAATCACTACAGTAACTCAAATAAAAAATAATATACAGATTTTGATAAAATTTGGCACATGTGCTCTTACACAATATTTAATTTATTAACATACTTAGCTTTACATAATATATAAAAGTAAATGAAAAAGTTAGACAAACAAAAACAATAATAATAATACAATACTTAAAGATCTACACGCATTTGACCTAAACTGGCTCTATGACATGCCAAACATATCAAACTCTGAATAAAAGCTGTTATTGCTATTAACTACTCTAGTGAGAGCGCTGTATTTACCATAGTTAGTGCGATGGAATTCACTACCGAGCATGCCATGATTACAAACAGTACATGGGCAACCTCTTATTTTTAATTGAGCTGGATAATGCATCTATCTATAAGTCCATTGAGAACTTTGCAAACAAAACATAGGTCGAAGAGAAGCCTAGTATGAAGGCAGTGTAGACTAAAATATGGAAACAATAAACCAAAAGATGCTGAATTTCTATAACACAAAGTTTTGACAAATATTTGCTGAACATTTTCAATTCTATCAATATGCACAGCGTAGTGCTGTGACAAAATCACTGAACAAAAATCAAATAAAGACCATACAGTTGATGAGTTAATGTACGGACACTACTAAAAAGACTGGTGATTCTAATTATCAAACCCAACATTTTTACAGCTGTTGAAGTAATGGTATCAATGTCAAGTCTACCATGATTGCACAATTTTATTATTAAAATAATAAAAGACAACCACCAAAATTGATTTTTAAGCAACAACTCATAAAACAAAATTTAAGAGAAAAGGAATAAAAACATACTTCTCCACTAACCCTATGTGATATTTAAAAGACGTTTCCCAGATTTACCATAAGTTTAATTTCAGAGAGCCATCTCTCCGTGATTGGCATTCGCCAATAACTTATCTAAAATATTTAAAAATACTGAAGCTAATTAAACAAACCATTACCATTACCGACCATCAAATCAGCAACTCAGTGAATTATCTTTTTGTCGATGAAATGTATTCAATAATATCCATATTTGAATAAATATATTTAAAATATTATGATTATGGTTGTTTGTAAAAAGTATCAATGGCAATGTTGCCTAATAAGTGCCAACAAACCAGATTTTATTGATTTCATGAAGAACATGTGCTTGAGAAGCGATAGAAAAGAACAGCAGATCGCACCTGCAATGAGGTAGAGAGAAAAAGAGAGCAGCCAGGAACTAAGGTAGCAACAATGTCAGATTAGTTAGCATTTCGATTGAGAGTGTCGGTGGTTCAGTGGTAAGAATGTGTGCATCTGAACCAAAGGGTACTGTGTTTCATCCCAGGGTTCTCCTTTCACTTTTTCAGTACATACGTTTGGTCCTTCGGAGGGGGCGTAAAGCCGTTGGACCGATGTCCATGGGATGTTGGGCACGGTAAAGATCCCTTCGTACAGAAAGGCAGGGGTTCGGAAAAATTTCCAGCATAGTGAGGTGAAACTGTCCCTGGCGTCTGTGATTGGCCATAGTCGCGAAAATAGGCCGACGTTAAAGAAGCAAAACACACACACACAGCATTTTGATTGAACAGGCATATAGGTATTATATTCTTTGCTGCTGATTTCATTTTTTTTTTTTTTTCATATTATGAAGCTTACCATTTGTGATACGTAAAAAGTCGGTAAATAATATGTAAACTGAGAGTCTGAATCTATCACCAAGGGAAAAACTATTACATACATGTACCATGGCTTCTGTGAGAGAAATAAAGCTATTTCAGTCAACCACACAGTCGTTCTGTGCAGTGATTTGACTAAAGTATCTACAAGAAGTATACACAGAAAAACATTCAAATGAAAGCAAATCGTAACAACCACCTCCTGAAAATGTTAAAAGCGGGGACAGAACATGCATTCGGCTCGATGCTGTTACACTGGAGGAACACGCTAGGCTTAACGCAGGCAAAACGGTTCATCACCATATTAACGGAGAAGTCTGAACTGTCTCTGGAACCGAACAGGAACAACCTGAGAATAATCACAGGACACTCCACAGTAAGGTATCAACTTATGAAGAGGTAAGGTGGACAGTGAAAACTGCAGTTACTACACTGAAGCAGCAGAAACAACAGAATACTTGCTATATGCAACTGCATGGCTCAGTTCTGCAAAAGGCTCAAATACCTTGGAGGGGCGACCTTTACAACCCAAGAATTTGGTAAAATAGTCTCTAAAAAGATAGTGGACTACATATAGTCCACTAAAAGTCTGAACATTTTGCACAGCTATCAAAAGAAAAAAAAGTAATGCACAAAACATCCATTGGACCTGCAGCGCTAAGAGGCCAAAGACCTATACGACTCTTTAAACAATATATAATCCACAAAGGTGTGAAAAGATTTGGAAATAACACGCCGCCAGCAAGCTTTTTTGGAAAGCTTTTCAACACATTTGAAAGCCCCAGCGAGCAAAGAATGAAGGCTCATAATAACTCATATATGGAGCGATTTTGGTTTCTTTCAAAACAGCTTCTTACTCTTTAAGTCACAGAAAAAGAGCCTTAGTAGTTCAATAGTAAGGACATGTATCTCTGAATCGAAGGGTACCAGGTTCGATTCCCAGGGTTTCCCTGTCACTTTTTCAGTACATACTGTACAATTAACATCAACCGAGGTTGTGGCATTGTATTTGAGCAACTGAGCAAGTTGAATGTCTGCACGTTCAGCCCTCCGGAGGGGGCATAAAGCCGCCGATCCCGTGTCCATGCGATGTTGGGCAAGTTAAAGATCCCTATCCTCCTTACAGAAAGGCGGGGGTTTGGTAAAATTTCCAGGATAGTGAGGTGAAACTGCTTCCTGGTGTCGGTGATTGGCCATAGGCGCGGAAATAGACCGACAAAAAAAGTCAAAGAAAACCAGCGACTACCATGAGGAAATTGATGCACAGAAATTCGAAAATTTGTTTTTGAAGATTTTACCAAGCTTTGACCCAAATTCAGTCATGGTAATGGACAATGCTTCCTACCATACTCGAAGATTGGGGTTGCATGAAAAAAGGTAACATCACAATTATATATATATATATATATATATATATATATATATATATATATATATATATATATATATATATATATATATATATATATATATATATATATATATATATATATATATATATATATATATATATATATATATATATATATATATATATATAATTTGATGATACCATATAAAAAGTTCAATTATTCAATATTGAGAAGGCACAAAAAATTGATTTCACCAAATATGTTGTGGACAAAATGGCTCATGACTCGAATATAATTGTACACCTCCATGCCATTGTGTGCTGAACCCCATAGAGCCCATTTGGGTCCAAATAAAAACCAAAGTGGCGAGCAAAAATTCAAAATTTAAGATTGAATAGGCGAAATGCTTGCTAATTGCTCTGATAGAAGATGTCATACCTAAATCTTGAGAAAATTGCATCAAACATGCTATCAAAGAAGAAGGCAGAGTGTGGGATCTAGATACTATAGTGGACGTTTCGGTTGAGCCACTAATTACCAACCTTGATAGTTTATCATCTGACGACTATTCTTCAGATGTTTTTCAAATGGTTTTCAGATACCTTATCTATTTATCTATTAAACAAAAAGAAAACCTTGGGTCAGAGGCTTTAAGGTGATTCCGCATAACTTTTGTTATCAATGACAATCTAAAGACAATGTGGCTCTGTCATCAAAATCATGATTCTCTGTTGCCAGCAGCTCTTTTTTTAATAGTTTTTTGCAGTTCATCAACTGTGCCAGGTTTTCCAGAAGTGTTCTCCTTGGTCTACCTTGTCTCTTTTTCCAAGTATGTGTCCTTCAAATAATGTTAGAAAGTTAATAGAGTATGTCCAATAAATTTTGCCTTCCTCTAAATTACTTTCAGCAAACATATTTCTTGTCTCACCTCTTCTAACACACTCATTTGCCTTTCTATCAGTGTACCATGTCTGTCATTTTTCTTCATGCCCACATTTCAAAAACCCAATTAAAAATAAAATAAACTGCCGTTTTGAGGACCAAGTAACCAAAAAAAAACCAATATGTTAGTAGTAGGTATGTGACATCTAAGGCGATATGAAATGTTTGATGTTTATAAGATCAATTGGAAATAAAATAATATAAAATTCAGATTACTTAAAAAGCTGTTGTTTATGTTTATGTTTATACACAGTAGGTAAGGCTGTTTAAAACCTTTGGCAAAAAAAGTGATTTTTCCCAAATAAGAGTTGACATTAACATCAAGAATAAAGCATTCAGTCTCCCAAGAATACAAATTTGATTTTGTGAAAGTGAAATAGCCTACTGTATTTTACTCATGAAGAATTTTCATATAAAGGAGGTTGTTGAAAAAGAAATATTCTGTCATCTTACCACCAAGATATAATTATTCACAAAAAGTTTTCTCACAAAACCTGCAAAAAAGGTTTTTATGAAAATTTACAAACAATTTTTTCACGAAAATCCAAAAACCATTTTGTTCTGCATTTTTTTAATAGCAAATACGTATCTTTTTAATGAAAGCAGGCATCAAATTTAGTTACCTGTATAATCTATATTGTAGAAACAATGTACCGTATTTCATTAAAATAACTTTGCTGTTTGAAAATGTACAAACATATTCCGAAGAAAAACTTAAAATGTTCCCGAAAAACTGGTTTCAGCCAATAAACCTTATGCTAATAGCAAATTGAGCTATTTAAATTTGAAGCATTTAATGAAAGTTCGCTACCATAACGCACTTGCTGCACCCCGAATTTCTTTTCTTACAAACATGCATTATATTTTGATGTAAAATGCAAAAATGCAATAATATACGATGCGCGGAACCACGGTAGTATGTTATCACGACAGCTCTAGTTAACACAAATTGTTATAGATAGAGACTGTGTTACAACCAATTAACAATTTTATAAATTGTTGTCCTGGTCCATTTCTTCCCTAATACAGAGACAATGTATGTAAGTATAGTATAAGAGGTATTCAATAAAAAAAAGAAAATTTGTATCACCAATGACTTATGGGCCATCCTGTGATTGTAAAAAGAATTTTATAAGATGCAGCTCAAGAGACCCTATAATTAACGTATACCATTTTTTCTCGTATTTTGTATAATAACAGATATATTGAACTTTACCGTAAAAATGCGTCACCCTGTATATATGAAAATAAATAAAAACTGAAACTAACCCCGGATATGGGTTTTAAGTGGCCTATATCACGCTCATTTGAAGAAATCTTTTTTAAATCTAAAAGTGGCAGTCTCCTCACTAGCGATTTTTTTTACGGAAATTCGGTAAAAATTATATACCATTAAATGATAAACTCTATAACTAAAACTACCGCCAAAACATTAGAGAAAGGGTCTGTTTGAAATTATGGAAATATTTTAGCAAAATGAACAATGACTGTTGAAGCTGAAACTTAAAGGTTTGTAAAACACCCTTCTTGCAACATTTTTTTCCGCATAACCTGTATACGTTACAGGTTCTTTGTCTAAATGTTGCCAATTTTGACGTTTCAAATCGCGACTTTGACATTTTAAGAGGAAAATTCCAAAATGTTTTTCTTAAAATGCCCATAACTTTTTTGTATTTTAAGTCACAGATCTGAATTTTTGTGTATAGTTCCCTTTTTATGATATAAAACAGCGTACCAAATTTGGTTGCCATAACTTTCTTATTGCCGGAGATTTAAGAATTTTCGGAAAGAAAACACAAACTTTTATGTGAAAAACCAGGCCGATTTTCCTGGCTAACGAACTTATCCAAGCCACTATATATATATATATATATATATATATATATATATATATATATATATATATATATATATATATATATATATATATATATATATATATATATATATATATAAATTGAAACTGACCCCGGGTAGGTGTTCTAGGGGGCCTAGTTCGCGCTCATTTGAATAGATTTTTTTTAAATAAAAAAGTCTGGATATTCCCATTAATGATTTATTCGCTAAAAATGCAAAAAGACACATTCATTACATTAAAAAAAAAAACATTGACTATATAAATAATATGTACCTTCAGAGTAAATTGTAACTCTGAAAATAATAGTTACTTAAATGAAATTTACTACACTTGCTGCTTTTATCAGAATTGAAGCTACTGGGTTAATTAAAAATGGTGTTATTAATATTTGAAATATTGTGGGGAAATTTCGCTGCTTTAACGCACCTGCTGCATCTCATTACAAATCACTGCTTCCATAATAATTAATGAAATTATACTGGAATTATTCTATTTTAGTACCTTTCAATTGTATTTATAATAATTTGACTTTATGATTTACAGTTCCTCTATCACAAGGACAACCACCTGCTTATATAGGAGGTCTTACAACAGGCCTGTCTGTTGCACAACCACAACCAGGATTTTCTCTAAGAGGAATCCTTCTACCGCTTGCAATAACGTTTCCAAGTGGTCAAGCAAAATCCTTGTAGTAAGTATTTTTTTCTAATTTGAGTAGGAAAGCAGAATTACTTAGATTTTAAATCTTTTACGAAATCAATACTACTGCAAGTATATCCACTATAACAACTGTCTTAATTAGTGGTGGGCAGTAGATTAGATTAGTGGTTAGATTCATTATAAGTGGGCTATTCCAATCCCTCCATCGCGACTTTAGGTCTATTGTGGCTCACATGTGATTGCGCTTATATTTCACCCATCCAATCCAGCTCACTGTGAGAGTCAATGTGTTTTTTTTTTGTTTTTTTTTTTAATCAGTATTCATTATTTTGCATTCATTATTAGGCGCACTATGTATGGAAATGAACAATAGGTGTGTTGTTCATTCAGTGGGTTGCTTACCAGACATAGACTGGAGAAATATATTGAATAGAGATTCATAATGGAGAGAAAAATATATCGATATAATGAGCAATATATGTATCAAAACTCAGGACAAAACAAAGAAGGGCTTATAAGGTTCATGAAACTATCCGGTATTTTTAATCAGTTAAACATGAAAGTGTGTATTGAATTGGATGAACTAATACTTGTTCACGCCTCAAGCCGATGTTCGTAGGTTTCCATTGTCTTATCAGATCAAGCCAAGAGTTAATCAACATTCTTTCTCTGTTTTAGCGTTATCCGATACATATTTGATAAATTAAATATTGAAAGAGAGTTTTAGTATCGATATTGTGATGCATTATCATGCTAACAGTTACAAAAATAGTAAAAACTTTTTATCGAATAAGTATTCGATACTTTATTTACCTATCGATATTTATATCAATATAAAAATGTATCGAGACTGCCCAACACTAGTCTTAATAATACTATAATCTACTCTATTATACCCTACTATTACTAGCCAAGTTCACCAGGTGCCAACAGTTGAATAGTTGTGTCAATGTATCTGTTCACCAGTCCCGCTGATTTTCTGCTGGAACTCAACTGTTGCCAATTTGTCAAATGGTGCTTCAAGTCAACAGTCTCCAACCACTGATATGTGTCAGTAGTCAGCAGATAAGCACTTAAACTCAGCTGTTGGTGCCCGGTGAACTCAGCCACTTGCACTATCTGTACTATTATTACTACTGATTGTAGATTCTTTACTGAGTTGTATAGGCCTTTGGCTTCTCAGCACTGCGGCCCTTTGTGCATGATTCTATTTTCTAATGGTTGCACAAAATGTTTAGACTTTTCATATAGTGTACTATCATTTTGAAGGTGATTCCTACTGACTGGAGAAAGTAAGACAGGTGTTTAACTTGCGAGGATTCAAATGACATACAGTCACAACTTAGGGATTTGCAATGACCAATTGGTATTCATGAAACAAAAAGAGAAAGATAGAACATTGGCGTGCTGTTTGAATTCAAAAATGCAACTCAGACTTAGTATAGTTCTCGTACAATAAGCACTATATATTACTTTTTCTTAGTTAATAAATGCAAAATTAAGATTGCTAATGGACAGAAACCAAAACACAACAAACTTGACAATATATTTTATCGATCAATTAATAGCTGTTTAGATAAATAAACAAATTGATTTACACAATTTTATTGAACGTATAACTGCAGTTTCGCTGGAGTTCTCAGCTTTGATTTTTACTTTCAATCAAGTATCGGCCTCCACAATATCATAACAGCTGTTTTCGTAAATATCACATGTGGTTATAATCTATAGTTTTCTTAGTTAAATGGCGGTAAAATCCTGCGTTATAATGCCATCGTACAAAAAATCTTGTATGTAACACGTTCCTCCATATGGCTTTCAACTTGCTCGCAAGATTGCTTGGTCATAAATAGACTTGTCAATAAAGCCTTAGTTTATGTACTTGTTACATAAATACCTATTATTGCACACAGGAAAAAAACAACAACAGAATTCAACCATAGGTATTTAAACAAATAAGTTGGAATCTATTTCACACTGCTTGGGGCATCACAGTCTTGTTATGCCTCAAATATTTTATGAGATACACCAGTTAATATAGTAATGGTACATGCTTTCGCCAAATTTAAAAAGTCATGTACTATTTGCATTGTGAATTCTTTTATTTCCCTTCATGGAAACATCTTTCAGGAAATCTGGTGGGCACAGTGCAGCACTTACTACGCTGCCAATAATAGTGCCTGCCAAGTGGTTTCTTATAACTTACAACTATACATTATTATTGTTGTAGGGAAATGGTAAATAAATTGTTTCTTTGCTCTGAAAATAATTGATATAGGTAAATAACCTTTCACCTTTTTAGATGAAATGTTTTACTCTTTTACTCTGCTTAAGAGTTGTCAATGTAGACATGTAACAATCAGTTTATTCACCAATAGTACAATACAGCCAATAATGCATAAAAACAAATGTAACAAACAATGAATAAACAATCAATCCACGGAGCACACAAGATGCTGTACGTGGAAGAAAATATAAATATTAAAAACTCAACTTGAAATCTAAATTATGTCCTAATTAGCCTACAGTAAACACACCAAAACAAATACGGCTTACTTACAATCTCACAAAAATTACACAGTATTATGAGTTTTACCAATAATGTAACCTGAATCGTACACAACTTCAAGTATTACAATTAAAAATCTACAATAATACATCACTATAACAGGCTATATACTATGTCTCCCACATAATAACAAACTCTTCATACACATTAAACAACAATCACAGTACTAAAGAAACACAAAACTACCACAAAATCAAACCATCGTATAGATAAAATTGACCGGTCATCAACATAAAAGCACTCAGAAATGAGGATTAGAGCTGTCGAGAATCTACAAGACCACACATAACATCTCCATCAGCACTATGCAAGTATCAAGCTACAACCCTTTGAAACGCCTTTTAGAAGCCACCACTCTTATGCTGACCGACAATTTACTGAATAGACATGGCCCAAGGTAATCAAAGCACATCTGCGCAATGGTTGTATTCTTGAAAAGTATATGTACACCACTAAAATTATTTCTAGTACCATAACTATTGATAGGGCGACACAATGATTCAACGTCACTATGAGCACATGCAAGGACCTGCAGAAGATAAAGATTTCTTATACTCAACAATCGAAATTCCCTATATAGATCAACAGAAGGATATTGACTATGTTTTCCCATCGTTACTTTGATTACTCTTCTTTGTAAAACTTCAAGGCCATGCAAATGGCTTCTAAACGCTCCTCCTCAACTCAGAAACCCATACCTGAGATGTTATTCAAACATAGCGCAGTAGACCGCTTTCAGGCGCCACAAATCAAGGATTTTCTTGAAAACATAATCTTTTATAGAATTACGCTACGTTTTTTTACAACATATTTAACATGCACATCTCACCTTACATGACTGTCAATCACAACTCCCAAATACTTAACAATGCTATATATATATATATATATATATATATATATATATATATATATATATATATATATATATATATATATAGCAGTGGCCCCAGAACAGTGCCCTGCAGTACATCACAAGTAAGAGCCTCACGTGAGCTCTTTATTCAGTTCACCACTGTACACTGCCGCCTATCCTACAGATAGCTACGCATAAGTTCCAATGCAACACCCCTGAACACATTCAAGCGCACTCAACAATTGTCTTCTAAAACCATACTGATTCTATGAAAGCACCCGATACTTTCCAAGGAAGCCACAACCCTGTTCCTAACGAGTGCTTCGAATATTTTCGCAAAACTTACTATAAGTGAGATGGGTCTATAATTAGTGCAATGCGCTCTGCTACCTGATCCTGTGTAAAGTGGCCTCACAACTGCCATCTTAAATATATCTGGACATTTACCACTTTTCATGGCAAGATTGATAATATAGGCCAGTGGCAGAGCTATATGACCAGACAGCAACTTGACTGTTTCCGCTGTAATCCCGTCCAGCCCAGGGCATTCATTGTTCTTTAAATTCTGTATCACATTACATCTCATGCTCACCAGTGGCGTACAAGAAGATAGAATTGGCTACCCTTCTATAACCAAATGCCTATGCATTCCCCCCTTGAATTTGTTGGCACAGTGTTCTCCCAGCATTAATAAAAAAATCATTAAAGCTTTGCGTCACCTGATTACCATTCTGTTTGTTGCCTCCATCTGAATCTATAATGGATTCGAGTTTACGAACATCAATATTCCTTGCACCAACCACCCGCCAAAGTTTTTTGGGGTCCGATTTTGCCTTTTCAGCCAGTCTATTGTAACCATGCTTAGCCTTTTCGATCAATTTTTTTAACATCCTTCGGTATGTTCCATAACTATTGTTTAATCATATGTTATCTACATCTGCTCGCCATATCTTATACTGTTGGGCTCTTCAATTAATGGACCTCACGAAACCACCGGTTATCCAGCATGTTCTTCCAATATTTTTGCGTGAAACCCTGTACACCACTGTGCTGTCTTGAATTTTTTCATTTACAAAGTTCACAAAGGCATTAGCTGCCAAATTTACCTCCCCATGTTTATATACAAAATCCCATGACACATTCAAATAATCTTTGTGCCTTTTAACATTTACATTAGTAATCTCTCTCCTCTTATTCTTTTCCTTGCTATTGTTACTGCCCATCACTATCTGTAAGGATGTGATGTAATGATCTGTTATGTGGCTCCAAATAACCAGTCAGGGGGCGGCAGCCTCCGCAGATTCTGGAGGTCCAAGCGTCTTTCCGGGGCGCACAGACAGAAGCTACGGAGGGCGCAGAAAATGGCGACCGGGACGTGGACGGTCAAATTTGGGAGGGGGCGGACTTGACAGCCCTGGAGCCCAAGGAACTCCCAAAGAGACGCAAGGTCCTCATATGGATCCCTGACACCGTCCCGCAGGAAACGGTGATCAGTAGACTAAATATCCAGAACCCTGAACTAGGGACACAACATTGGTCAGTTCTAAGCAGGAAGGCAGAGAAGAAAGGACAGACTGTCGCCTTCTCCATCGACCAGGCGTCTTACAGAGCCCTGAAGGAACCTCCTGCAAGGCATTCTGAGGCATGGCAAGGGTTAGCTTCCGCCCACTGGGGAAGAAACTAGGGGTTAATGGGACTTAGGTTCCTTCAGGTCAACCTCCAACACAGTAGGGCAGCCACGGCCGGACTACTGATGGCTCTGCGGAACACAGATGTGGCCCTCATCCAGGAACCATACTCCTATAAAGGACTCTGAGGAACACAGATGTGGCCCTCATCCAGGAACCATACTCCTATAAAGGAGAGATCAAGGGACTCGGTGGAGCTGCTGGAAAGCTCATCTACAGCAGATCCAGTGAGAACCTGAGGGCCTGCATTTTTGTCAAGGAAGGGATAGAGTTTCTGCCAATTAATTTCTGTTCCAGGGACCTGGCAACGATCAAAATCCGATGTGGAGGAGCGGATGAGGGACATTACTGTCGAATCAGCCTATCTGCCAGGGGACAGCACGGATCCTCCTCCACCCAAGGATTTGGAACAGCGGATGGTGGGTAGCAGAGCAGGTGGATGGCAAACCATCATCGGCATGGATGCGAACGCGCACCATGAGTTGTGGGGAAACTCGGACACAAACTCTAGGGTTGAGGCACTGTTACAATTCTTTATGAAATTTAATTTAAAAATATTGAATAGAGGTAATAAACCGACCTTCGTCACGGCGTGAGGAAGTTTTAGATCTAACAGGTTCCACCCAGTTTCTGGGTGACTTTGTTAAGAGCTGGGCTGTGTCTGGGGAAGTGAGTAGCTCAAACCACAGATACATCCAGTTTGAAATCGCCAAAGTCGAAAGACTAATGGTATGGTACCGAGACCCCCGCAAGGCGGACTGGGAAGCCTACAGGGCAGACCTAGCAGTGGAACCGCGGGAGTTAAGAGTACCATAGACAATTCAATAGACCTCGAGATTGCGGCAGCCCAAGTGCGAGATGCAATCACCTCGGCCTATAATGCCAACTGCCCCATGAAAATGAGGATGTCCACTAGGAACGTCCCGTGGTGGAACGAGGACCTCAGGCAAAGGAGGGTGCATGTTCGTAAGCTGTTTAACGCGGCCAAAAGTTCGGTAGCATGGGATCAATATAGACAGGCCCTAACTTTAACAAAAGACAGGGACGCCAAGGAGTCACGGAGGAGGCACTGCGAGGAAGTGGAGAACACGTCCGAGAGTGCTCGACTACACAAGATCCTGTCCAAGGGCACTCAGACTAACATAGGCTCCCTTAGAACATCCACGGGAGGCTTTACAAGCTTGGGGGAGGAAACTATGGAAATTTTACTCCAGGCGCACTGCCCCGGCTCTAACATAATAAACCAATCACCTCCAGACTGGGAACACTCAGAAATAGAGGCGCCCTATAGGCGGCCATCTAGAGTAGACTGGATAGTCGCTGAAAAGGTGGTTACTTGGAGCAAAATCAGATGGGCCATTAACAGCTTTAAGCCACACAAATCCCCGGGATTTGATGGAATAATGCCCATCATGCTCCAACAGGGGATAGATATACTGGCGCCAGCGCTTACCCTCATTATGAGGGCCAGCCTGGCTCTGGGGTACATTCTGGGGGCATGGAGACTGGCCAGGGTTGTATTCATTCCTAAACCTGGGCGTCCAACAGACCAGGCAAAGTCCCTGAGGCCAATAAGTCTCATGTCCTTCTTGTTAAAAACAGTGGAAAAGCGGCTCGACCGGCACATTAGGGGTGGTGTACTGGAAGCATATCCCTACACTGCGGACAATATGCATACAGAGCAGGAGTCTGAACAGGAACAGCACTGCACTAACTGGTGCTGAAACTGGAGAATATGCTGGAGAACAGGGAGGTGGCGCTGGGGGCCTTCAGCAACACCTTATTCGGATCGGTTCTGGCAGCTGTCAGGGAGCGTGGAATAGAGGAGACCTGCTGCAGGTGGATCGGTTTCATGCTCAAGAACAGGGCGGTGTTCACCTTACTCGCGGGAGGGACTCTGCTGGCGGGGTGTCCGCAGGGGAGCGTTCTGTCTCCCTTACTCTGATGCCTTGTCGTGGACCGCCTGCTAGGAAGGCTCTCGGGAGGGGGGTATGAGGTGCAGGGCTATGCGGATGACATTGTCATCATAGTCCGAGGAAAGGTTACACAGTTAGTGTGGGGCCGCATGCAGACAGCACTGAAAGTGGTGGAAGGATGGGCGGTTGGTCAAGGGCTCAGGGTGAGCCCCAAAAAAGCAACCGTCATACCGTTTACGAATAGGAGGAAGTGGGAACTCTCACTCTATACGGTAGGAACATTCCAATGGCCAGGGAGATAAAATATCTTGGGGTCGTATTGGACTGTAAGCTAACCTGGAATGGTCATGTTGCAAAACTACTGTGTAAGGCAGTCATGACCTTAGCCGTCACTAGGCGGCTGTATGGAAAAACGTGGAGCGTAAGACATAGTATGGCCCACTGGCTGTACAAAAGGGTGATCAGACCATCGTTAACATACACGGCACTGGTCTGATGGCCAAGGTGACACAATCCAGTGCCAAACAAAAACTAGGCAAGATCCAAATGATGGCTTGCCTAGGCATCACGGGAGCCATGTCTTCAACCCCAACAGCTGCCGTAGAGGTGTTGCTGGATCTGCCCCCCACACACACACGCGCGCGCACTTATGGGGGAGGCCAGGCTAGATTATACAGACTAGCCTGCAATGGTAGACTGAAGATCAACCCAGGCTTCAGGGGCCACTGCAAAATTCAGGGGATCGGGAAGGAGCCCATGCTTGAAACGAGGTCAAACTTCGCGAGCCCGAATCTGCAGAGAAAACAACTTTACAGTGGAAATCGTCGACCGCGAGTCATGGCGGGGAGCGTGGGACGGGGACAGGTGTTTATTCGGAAGGACTGAAGGTAAATCATAGTATTTACCTCGGAGCCCATGCAACGGTCTTTCAGGCTGAAATGTACGCCATCCTGCACTGTGTGCGGGAGAACAAGAGGATGGGGCTACAGCAACAAGCAGATTCTCATAGCCACAGGCAGCCCTTAAGGCCCTAAGTAGCCCACTGATAAATTCCTGGCTGGTGAGTGAGTGCCAAGACGAGACGAGCGACCTGGCTGGGCAGAATGAGGTCACCCTCATCTGGGTGCCGGGTCAGTCGGGGGTCAAAGGCAATGAAGAAGCTGACAGTCTCGCGAAGAGAGGATCAACAGAACCATTTATGGGACCAGAACCGGCTCTGGGCGTGACAAAGAGCCCTGCCAGGGTAGCCATTAAGTCCTGGGTCAAAAACCAACACAAGGTGTAGTGGGCAGACTGTCCAGGGCTCAGGCATGGGAAGTCAATAATTGACAAACCCAGTTCAAAGAGAGCTGTGGAGCTGCTAAATCTTAGCAGAGGACAGCTCAGAAACATAACAGGTCTCTTGACGGGACACATGGCCGTCAAGAAACACCTGCATAAAATGCGGCGGTTTGAGGGGGACCTCGCATGCAGACTCTGCAGCGAGGGGGAGGAATCAGCCCAGCACATCTTGTGCGAGTGTAAAGCTCTGGACCGCAAAAGACAACTGATCTACGGTCAGTGTAGACCAGAGACAGAGCATTATGAAACTTCACCCTACCACGCGCTGTGCAGACTAGTTCAAGGCACAGTGATTTTGGAATGGGAGGAGTGAAAAGGGCGTGCACAATAAGTCAAAGGTTGCAGTGCTATCAGGGCGGCAAACACGCGGACGAGCCCTGAGGGGGAAAAAATGGCAAAGGAAAACTCTTAATATCATAATCAGTTCTAACAAACATGTATTACAAGCAGGTCCTGCAGTTCCCCAAAACTATTGTATATTTATTTATACACGACACAGAACCAAACTCAGAAAGCAAATTCAAGTAGTCACTGATGTAATCCACATCCGACAAAATATCCACATTAATATCTCCCACCAACGTTCCAAAATCCAACCCAGCATCCACAGCATCCTCAAGGCAGTTATACAGATGTTCGTTAAATTCCCTAGGGCAAGATGAGGGAGGCCTATAAACGCCAAAAATACCAAAATTTTTACCAGCATTATTTACTATGCTGACCTTTAGTAAAGATACTGTAAAGAAAACCTGCTAATGATTTAATTAATAATTTAAAATTTAATGTAAAATCGTATAATTTGGAATATAGATTTTATAGAGGCTTTTCCTGATATTAGTTTGCAAACACAAATTTGTCAGTTTTATTACAACTTATTATAATTATATGATTGTTACTATTAACCATATAGGCGTTTCAAATAGCAGTTAAGAGAGTATGAGCCGCTTGATCACTCATCAGTCCAATGAACAGAACTCTCGACAGTCTTTGTCTCCTTAACATTCTGCATGTGCCTTTTCAGTCAAGGTTTTTGCAGCTCACACCTTTCTCGCTTCTCATTGGCCGCAATCTTGTATCCTAGGACTCAAGTGGTTATGGAATTTTACAGACCTTTAAGAATACTAACTGCTTTATGGTTCTCCTGGAATTATTAAGAAAACGTCGAAGTTACATATTCAAATAAGAAAAAACTGCCTTTGTTGGCGACCAAAGTGTGTTTTATTTTCTATCTTAAGCGATGGAATTTTCTTCCTATTTCTATGTAGAGAAACCAAATAGTCCTATTCCCATTTCGATATTTCACAAATGAATAAGTCCATTGTATTACATACGCTGGAGAGAAATCGCTTCGCTTATTTATTTTTCAAGGAACTAAAATGTCTCTTGAATGTGAATTTCTATTTTACAATCAATGGGTCTTTGTATTTAATACGTTAGCAGTTGAATTATTTTCAAAAATTTCTAACAAGAAGGCAGGATGGTGTTTACCAAGTAGCGAATTTTCATAACTCTGTATAACAATATTTTGTTCGCTCAATTTCGTAACACCCTCACATAAATAACGACCATAATTTTTGTTAAAATTACCCCCACTGTACCATATTGTATATCCCGGCATTTCGTACAGTGTATGATCTTTGTCATCTAAATTAAAAGTCTCAGTGAGAACAATACACTCAAACGAAAATTCAAACTGGTCAAGGAAAACAGCAAATTCCTCCAAATTCCTATCTAAACTTCTAATATTCAAGTGTACAACTTAAAATTATCCACATATCCATTAACCATGAACACCTGATTTGGCTCCCATCCACCATCCACAACCTCCGTCGTACAAACTGATACTTGAAAATCCCGTATGTACTGAACCATCTACTTAATGATTTTCAGATCACAATCATCATCACTACAATACAAAAAAAAGAATGGATGCAGCAAGTGCGTTATGGTAGTGAATTTTCATTAAAATGTTTTTAATAACAAATATGTGTGTTTTTTTTTAAGAATATATATATATATATATATATATATATATATATATATATATATATATATATATATATATATATATATATATATATATATATATATATATATATATATATATATATAGTGGCTTGGATAAGTTCGTTAGTCAGGATAATCGGCCTGGTTTTTCACGTAAAATTTTATATTTTCTTTCCGAAAATTCTTAAATCTCCGGCAATAAGAAAGTTATGGCAATCAAATTTGATAGACTGGTTTATATCATAATAAACCCTGGACGCAGCAAGTGCGTTCTGGAAGTGAATTTTCATAAAAATGTTTTTAATAGCAAATATGTTTTTTTAAGAAATCAGGCATCAAATTTGGTTACCAGTATAACCTATATAGTAAAAACAATGTGCCTTGTTTCATCAAAATAACTTTATTGTGTGGAAATGTACAAAAACTTCCAAAAGTAAACTTAAAGTGTTCCCGAAAAAACACGTTTCTTGGTCAACCTTATAGGTTAATAGCAAATTGAGCTGTTCAAATATGAAGCATTTGATCAAAATTCGCCACCATAACGCACTTGCTGCATCCAGAATTTCTTTTCTTACAAACGCATTATATTTCGATGGAAAATGCAAAAATGCAATAACATAAGGCGTGTTTGATTAAAAAAAAAGGAAAACCCCAATTTATTTTTCTTTAAATGCCTATAACTTTTTTGTCTTTTGACCTACATAGCTAAATTTTGGTAGGTAACTTACCTATTAGCATGTGCGTGCCAAATTTGGTTGCCCTTACTTTGTTAATTCCGGAGATATAAATTTTTTTCGAAAGAAAACACAAAATTTTCCGGGAAAACCTGGGCAGATTTTCCTGGCTAACGAACTCATCCAAGCCATTTGCAAAAGGAATTTTTTCACCAAATTTAATCAAAATCGGCCCATTATTTTTTGAGTTATCAGTGTGAGACATATATATATATATATATATATATATATATATATATATATATATATATATATATATATATATATATATATATATATAAATTGAAACTGACCCCGGATATGTTTTCTGGAGGGCCTAATTAGCGCTCATTTGAAGAAATTTTTTCAAAAGTCGGGATCTCCTTATTAGTGAATTTTTTTTAAGAAAATTCACTAAAAAGAAATCAAAACCATAAAATCCATCGAGTTGGCGAGCTTAAAAACAAACAATTTTAGTTACAATTACCACAGAAAAATTAAAAACAGATATGAGATGAACAGATATAAAAAAACAGCACATGCTAAGAGACTCAAATGATTAAAAATTTCCACTCCAACTCTTTCCGGCCCTTTGTTCTCCTCTAGACACACCTCACCACCAACAAAAGTTTGATTTAATAAATTTGGCGTTGACGGGGGACTATGTGGACGTTGTTTGCCCTCCAAATCGCTGAAAACGTTACCTGCCCCCAACTTTCTTACTGTGTATGGTGTATAATCTATATATATATATATATATATATATATATATATATATATATATATATATATATATATATATATATATATATATATATATATATATATATATATAGATTATACACACTTGTTACCACATATAGTACAATAGTAATTATTTGTGGTATTAGCTCTCATATTTCGCAAATAACCTCTCAGTGCCTTAGCTTCCTCGCGTTGCTGATCAGTCAGATCTTACGCAATAAATATATTCGTGCCCATCAATTTTCCCACATGTAATAGTAGTTTCTTCTTATAATACGACACTAATTCGACTTTAATTGGGCTGATTTTGCCAGTATATTTACGTCTCTTTTGTCTGATATATGGATCTCTATATCAAGAAGATTTCTAATGTTTGCAACCACTCGGTCCGGGTTAACTTTCTCCCTGTCCTCCTTCAAACCAAAAATAACTATATTATTTTTTCTTTCATTTCTCGCCAAACTTTCTACTCTACTCCTAAGCTCGTTATTTTTATCTTTCAGTTACCGTATCCTTGAGTTTAAACCCTCTATCGTAGATACTATATGTGCTTCTGATGCCCCTATAATACTCCTAAACTCACTTCTCAACTTCCAGCTCCTTTAAAATTCTTTCTGAAATATTTTGTCCCACTCCACCCGTAGACATCTCCGTGTATGGTTCCCTTTATTCTGCCCTATCATCACAAGTAGTGCATGTATGAGTATTAATCGCACCTTATCAGTAGATTCTCTCATTAAACCGGCACTGAAACTCATATTAACACTTTGATCTTTGCTATTATTCAACTACAACCTCGGATTTTTTACAGTTTTCCAATCTATTACCGAGTCACTGACAACTCTTCACAATTTTATTTCCACTTTTTACACAAAATTTCACAGTTTACTGAAGATCGATTTCAAAACATAACATCCAAAACTAAAGCTACACATACATGTATTCATAACATATAAAAAATTATTACCATCTTTTTCAACCACTATTTTAATAATTCAAACAGGGCGCCAATATTTAGAGAGATGGCAGATATATTTCTCTCTCAGTCTTCCAGGACCTTGATTGGCCATTGTAGATCCTTTTCTGTGGCTAAATGTGATTTGAATTTAGTTCGGACCTGAGCTGGAGAGCGCCACAAGCATAGTTAAGGAACTGTCTATTCCTTGACTACTTAAATGATTGTTAAGATAGAGTTCTATAATTACCGAGTAAACATGCACTGCATTATTTATAATAAATTAAATCTAAAAATTCAGTTTTAATTTTCAATTCCTGGACAAAATCAAACTATTACTGTGAAACCAGTCATATCATTAATAATAATTATTCATTATATAAACGTGTTTGTAATCATATGTTAACTCTGATGAGGAGACGAAAGTAAAACATAATGTCTCTCCAGCTATGGTTAAGAGTTTAGGATTTTTTTATTTGCAATTAACTAATAAATGTTTAATTAGGAATTCTCGGACTGGATATATTCATCAGAGTTTAACTTTAGAGGGAAAATAAAAGAGGTTAAGCATTTTTGTTAAAGCAGTAATCAAAAGTTATAAAACACAGGTTTTTTATTAACAAAAATATACACTGCGCCTTGATGCTTCAATTGACCTGTAACATTTAAAGAGTAATTTAAAAGTAGAACAGTGGCCACACTTGTTTTATTTATATATAATAATAATATTAATAATAATAACAAGATTAAGGAAAAATTAAAAGTCTTTCACTACCAGACAACTGTTTTATTCTTAACCCTACGCGTTTCGGCCCCTTATTGAGGCATCCTCGGGGGGTTTAGACTGTTTCCTGTCTCTGTTACAGAAAAGTGCTATATGAAAAGTTGCCAAAAAAATTTCATATATCACTTTTCTGCAACAGAGACAGGAAACAGTCTAAACCCCTGATGATGGCTCAATAATGGGCCGAAATACCTAGGGTTAAGAATAAAACAGTTGTCTGGTAGTGAAAGCCTTTTAATTTTTCCTTAATCATGTCAAACCTAGACGTTATGACGTTTAGAAATAATAATAATAACAATAATAACAATTTATTGCCCAAAGCAAAGGGTACAAGGTGTACTACCTGGGTTTTCACCTATACCTAACTAACTTAAATATAATTATAGGTGATATACGATTTGTCTATAGTTGACGTTTTTATTTTGTAAACAGTACATTTCTTGTTTCTTTGTTATTTTGGTTATCATTAGTGTACATAGTGTCATGTGATGTATAATGCAGTCTTGCAGTCATTGGATTATTGATTAAAAACGTTTAATCTGCTAGTTAATTGTAACTGTTCCTCTGTGAGGTAAGGTAATTTAAAGGTTAGTTATTTAAATGTGCATCCACATGTTTGCCAGCTTACCGACTTAATTTTCAAAATATTAATATTGTGGCCGTGTTTTAAGAATAGGTTTTTTCATCCACAAATTTTGCTGACGTATAACCTAGTGTTATGAGTTTGTGATGAGAGATTACGACTGAAGGGGATCTAGTGTGGGTTTTTACATAAAACAATTCATTATTTTTAAAATTTCGAATACTGTTTTAGATTTGTAACTTTTTTGTATCAGGGTTTCTATAAATAATATTGCTTTATGTGTCTTGTACTGAAAACAACATTAATTATAATTCTTTAAATAGCAAAATTAAAAATTTATTGTTTAAGTTTATAAAGGTAGCCAATGATGTAATTTGTATAGCTGATACAAATATAAATTATTTAAATGAAGGGGGTGTAATGTCAAAGAAGGGATCAAGGAGCCGCAGGCCAAAGGACTGCAGGGGGCAACCTGAGGAAGTGGAAACAACATAAACTTTCGATGAAGCTTTCCCCAAGACCGTCATCGCGGTGAAAAGCCGCATCCTGCATGAGGTGATCTTGCTTATAACTAAACAGAATGGATCTATACAAGGAAGTCGAACTAAACTCTGCCGATCTATGGTGTCACGTGACCCGTGCCTAGGGATGGATGGCACCAGGGCGAAGGTGTCATGAACGGAACCTCTGGAGTACCGGGCAACCCTCCAGAGTAACACGCCTTGCATCACACAGGGGGTTCTGATGGTGTGGACAGTATTTCCCCCATTCTCGTGGAAACAACATGAAGATCATAAATACATATAAAGCCAAAACCAATGAGGCTCGAGAAGTGGCTCCGGCTACAGACTTGTGCCTTGAGTCTATTCCGGAAACGGAGATGAGACAGGGGGCGACAGCGGACTCTGGAGGTCTCACGACCGACGTAGATACGGGGGATCAGGGGGTAGCTTCGGCCACAGACCTGTCCCCGACACCCATGCTGGAGGCTGGGTCCCACTGGAGGGCGGCGAGGTCCGCGAACTCTGGGGGCCCCTCCACCAGTGAGGACCCTACTGTAGGGGTAGAGGGACTGCCCCGGCAGTCGAAGCGTGTTTCCGGGGCGCAAAGAAAGAAGTTCCGGAGGGCGCAGAAAATGGCGACTGGGACGTGCACGGTCGAGAAACCTGTAAAGGCGCAAGAGGGGAGTGCGAGTCAGAAGAGGACGCGCTCTGGCTCTAGCACGCCTACTACAGACAGACGTCCCAAAAGGACCAAGGCTGGAACACGGGCGCAGACTGGCTTGTATAGGGAGGCTGCGGAGGGCCTCGGGATGGCGGTGATTGACAGACGCCATCCTGAGGTCATGCTAGACCAGAGGAAGGCGGACCTGATCCAGGCTGCGGTGGACTCTCTTCAGGAAGGGGAGAGCCCGCCTCAGTTCCACCGGGCGCGCCTGGCGGGGGCATCCTCTGGGTAACCTGTGCCGGCCCGCAGTCGCGGGACTGGCTGCGAAAAACGATAGAGGGCCTCGGTCAGATTTGGGAGGGGGCGGACTTGACAGCCGTCGAGCCCAAGGAACTCCCAAAGAGACGCAAGGTCCTCGTACTGATCCCTGACGCCGTCCCGCAGGAGACGGTGATCAGTGGACTGAAGATCCAGAACCCTGAACTGGTCGGTTCTAAGCAAGAAGGCAGATGAGAAAGGACAGACTCTCGCCTCTCGATCGACCAGGAGAGATCAAGGGACTCAGCGGAGCTGCTGGAAAGCTCATCTACAGCAGATCCAGCCAGAACCCGAGGGCCTGCATTTTTGTTGGGAAAGGGGTAGAGTTTCTGCCTTTAATGAATTTCTGTTCCAGGGACCTGGCTACGATCAAAATCCGATGTGGAGGAGCGGGTGAGCTGAGGGACATTTCTGTCGAATCAGCCTATCTGCCAGGGGACAGCACGGATCCTCCTCCACCCAAGGATTTGGAACAGCTGATGGTGGGTAGCAGAGCAGGTGGATGGCAAACCATAATCGGCATGGATGCGAACGCGCACCATGAGTTGTGGGGAAACTCGGACACAAACTCTAGGGTTGAGGCACTGTTACAATTCTTTATGAAATTTAATTTAGAAATATTGAATAGAGGTAATAAACCGACCTTCGTCACAACACGGCGTGAGGAAGTTTTAGATCTAACCGTTTCCACCCAGTTTCTGGGTGACTTTGTTAAGAACTGGGCTGTGTCTGGGGAAGTGCGTAGCTCAGACCACAGATACATGCGGTTTGAAATCGCCAAAGTCGAAAGACAAACGGTATGGTAACGGGATCTCCGCAAGGCAGACTGGGAAGCCTACAGAGCAGACCTAGCAGTGGAACTTAGGGGTGTTAAGAGTACCATAGACAATTCAATAGACCTCGAGATTGCGACAGCTCAATTGCGAGACGCCATCACCTGGGCCTATAACGCCAAATGCCCCCTGAAAATGAGGGTTTCCACCAGGAACGTCCCGTGGTGGAACGAGGACCTCAGGCAAAGGAGGACGCAGGTTCGTAAATTGTTTAACGCGGCCAAAAGGTTGGGAGCATGGGATTAATATAAACAGGCCCTAACAACCTACAAACACCTCCGGACTGGGAACACTCAGAAATAGAGGCGCCTTATAGGCGCGCATCTAGAGTAGACTGGACAGTCGCTAAAGAGGTAGTTACTTTGAGCAAAATCAGATGGGCCATTAACAGCTTTAAGCCATACAAATCTCCGGGATTTGATGGAATAATGCCCATCATGCTCCAACAGGGGATAGATATACTGGCGCCGTCGCTTGCCCTCATTATGAGGGCCAGCCTGGCTCTGGGGTACATTCCGAAGGCATGGAGACTGGCCAGGGTTGTATTCATTCCTAAACCTGGGCGTCCCAACAGACCAGGCAAAGTCCCTGAGGCCAATAAGTCTCATTTCCTTCTTGCTAAAAACAGTGGAAAAACTGCTTGACCGACACATTAGGAGCGGTGTACTGGAAGCATATCCCCTACACTGCGGACAATATGCATACAGAGCATGATTCTCAACAGAAACAGCACTGTACCAGGTGATGCTGAAACTGGAGAATACGCTGGAGAACAGGGAGGTGGCGCTGGGGGCCTTCCTAGACATAGAGGGGGCCTTCAGCAACACCTCATTCGGATCTGTTTTGGCAGCTGTCAGGGAGCGTGGAATAGAGGAGACCTGCTGCAGGTGAATCGGTTCCATGCTCAGGGACAGGGCGGTGTTCGCCTCACTCGCGGTAGAGACTCTGCTGGCGAGGGTCGCGACGGGGTGTCCACAGGGGAGCGTTCTCTCTCCCTTGCTCTGGAGCCTAGTCGTGGGCATCCTGCTGGGGTGGCTCTTGAGAGGGGGGGGTATGAGGTACTAGGCTATGCAGATGACATTGTCATCATAGTCCGAGGAAAGGTTACACAGTCAGTGTGGGAGCACATGCAGACAGCACTGAAAGTGGTGGACGGTTGGTCAAGGGCTCGGGGTGAGCCCCGAGAAAGCAACCGTCGTGCCGTTTACGAGGAGGAAGTGCGAGAGCCACAGAACTCTCACTCTATACGGTAGGAGCATTCCAATGGCCAGGGAGGTAAAATATCTTGGGGTCGTATTGGACTCTAAGCTAACCTGGAATGGTCATGTTGCAAAACTAGATACCTGTTGCAATATACTTACCTATCTTAATTATGCCTTCGTCAAATATAAAATGAAATGCTTATTTTAGCGAAAGCTAGAGTACAACCTCGTCTAAAATTTATGTCGTCATAACGGGGGGAAGGGTATTGTTTACATCCATGTGTTTATGAACTGGAATAGGGATAGGTAATATTTATAACATTTGTTTTAGGTTTTCTTCTATTTTATTAATTATATAACTTGTTTATAGACGCCCTAATAACAAGAACTAAAATTTAGGAGTATTAAAATACTTATTTAATTACAGGATACTAAACATTATGTAACGAGAAGGTTGAATATCCCGCCACATGCGTCGTCATATTTGATTGGTCCTCTTACTGTCAGGCTAGAAACGATGGCTAGTCGAATTTCTCGTTCGCGCTGTAGAATTAAAATAAGTTTGTGCAGTGATAATATTATAATATGGATCCTTGTAAACTGGTAAAAGGAATATGGGTTACTAAGTTACAGCTCGCGTTGCTAAGTAATTTATGTGTCACCTAGCAACCTAGGATACACACAATCTAAATTGCGCTCTCATTCATTAAATCTTTGTTAGTCTGCCATTTGAGTTAATACCTATTGAATAAGCACGTTATCTCTCATGGTTCTACGCCATGCTAATAATTTTAAAATATTGAAGGAATGATACAGTAGCCTCCCACATGGAGATTTATACAACTAGCACTTTCGAATCCTGGTCTTAACTCGACTAAATGATAAGCATGCTCCATACAGAACTTTTGAAGTAAGGAAACCATTTTGTCCCTGGCTTACAGATAACATTAAATTCTAAATATGTTATCAAATTTTGGGGCAACTTCTAAAGAATCTGACTGGAAGTCACATAACGAATTGCGCAATTTTACTACATTGGTGATTAACAGAAAAAAAGATATATCTTTGTGAAAGTTAAGAATGTTAATAGTAAGTTTCTATATCAACAGCCGAGATTTCTTTGTAAACAAAAAGTGTAAAGACGGCATAACAACTAGATTTTAAAATATAGATGAAATAGACAAATATTTTCCCACAGTTTCAATGGGAAATAAGTCATTACAAGACGGGATTATTTTCTTCTATAATAATAATAATAAACATTAAAACTTGTGAGTTTAATTTTTCTCTTACTGATAAAAATGCTGTTGTAAAGATTCTCAATTCAATATGTTATGGGTTATGGGCCATGGTGGTTGACATAAAAAACTATAGGTCGATATCTATTGAGTAGCTTCTCTAAGCTTTTCATGTACAACTATCTCTATCCTAAGGTAGGAAATCTGATCACACTACATCACAGATTTGTAACAAAACATTCGACCACAACTAACACAAGCGTGGGAGACACAGGTTGACTTTATTTTTACGGACTTTTGCAAGGCCTTTGATAGAATTTCTGATCGACTGATCTTGGAGAAGCTGAATTATTTTGGTTGTAATAATTTTCTACTTAAGTTTTTTGAGTCGTCTCTTACTGGTCATCTGCAGTTTGTTCAGCATAGGGGTTATATAAATTTTAAACAAAAATGGCTAGAAATAAGTATTTAAAAAGAGAACAGGCGCCTTATAATTTCTTATGAACCAAAAGATTACTTATCAGCAATTTAAATTTAACAGTGAAAAAAAATTTAATCAAAAAATTAAATCTGGTAGTCTTATAGCTGGTGCAATAAAATCATGGTCACTTTAACACAGTTTTAATTTTAATGCACAAAACGAAACAAAATTAGTAAGTATATAGCCTGGTGCACCTATATTTCTCAACAGAAGTTTTATTGGGTTTTTAGTTCTGAGATATAATGATTTTGTATATTTTATTTAAGGTTTTGTTTGATTAACTCATACCATATTTTTTTTAATATCAACTGTGATAACACACAGATAAAGTGTTAAATATCTTTAAGTAGAGACTGTATACAACCAACTAAAAATTTAGTAAATTGTCAGCCCTGGCCCATTTCTTCCCCAATATAAGGACAAAGTATGTAAGGCTAGATGCATTGTCACCACAATTAGAACCATAGACCGGTTTCGCTCTAATTAGAGCTCGTCAGCACAACATACTAATTGCAGCGAAAATACACCTATAAAGTAATACAGCTATGGTAGCCAGCCTTGCAAAAGTTTTGCAAGCTCATAGTCAAAACAACAGACATACGGGACGGAAAGTTTAAGAAGCACGAGGCGGGTTATAAGTTCCTGGACGACCCATGCGGGCTGTGAATCCTCAGTATCCCGGCTGGGGTCAAACCAGGACAAAAACATCTTGATTATTTCAGTGAGCTGTGAATCCTCAGCGTCCTCACCAAAATAACACAAGAGTTGCTAATGTATGGGGCGGAAAGCTCGGGTCTAGACAAAGTTCAAGGAGTCGACTGGAAATGGATGTGTTCCTTAGAGTGACCTAGATAGGCTGTGAATCCTCAGCAACCATCAAGATCAATCCAAGATGGTAATATCTTGATTATTTAATTGAGCTGTGAATCCTCACCATCCCCACAAAAATAATACAAGATACTGTAACATACAGGACAATATAGGGGTACAGCGATTGGTAGCACAATACTGAAATATCCCGATTGCTAAAATTTGACTGAGCTGCGGAAAATTAAAAGTATGAAAATTCGCTACAGAATAATAATTAACAAAACGGACAATTTCTCACCTATAAAAATATTTCTGTACGATGAAATAAGCCAAACCTGGTGCGATCTGACGGAAAGCGGAATCTGTGTGAAATCGGTACGGACTCAGGTGTACTGGTGACGGTTCACTGTTGCCGGGTTACTGACAGAACTAATACTACTCTTTCTACCTCGTGCGGTATCGCCTTTTATATGATTTTAGGAGCAGATAATAATCTCTGCGGCGATTGAAATTTTATCGGTGGTATCAAGGTATTAAGACCGATAAGATAATAAATAGAAAATACACGTTTAGTTAAATCTAAATTGCTTTAAAAATATTTTACCATATATGTTTATTATTTGTATTTTTTTAATTTGATATTCAATTAATTCTTTAATTAGAAGTTGTGACAGACAATAATGCTTCATCACAGTAGAAATAATCGAGATACCTTATTTCTTACACCTGTATAATGAATTGATTAGTGTTATCACTTCGTTGAAAAAAAACGTTGCTCCTCGGGAAATGACGGTGTGACTTGTAAAGCTATACAGGTTACACATGCTTATATTCTTGAACCTTTAGAATATTTAATTAATCAAATTTTTGAAACTGGCGATTTACCAAAACAGTTCAAAGAATCGGTTGTTATCCCAATATATAAGAAAGGCGATAAACTGGACTTTTCAAATTACCGCCCAATAAGTTTAATAAATAAGTTTTGTAGAATTCTGAAAAAATGTGTAAAAAAATCGGTTGACTAATTTCTTGGCGGAGCATGACATAATTAAAAAAAAAAAGTTTTGATTCTGCGAGGGTAACTATACTGAAGCAGCACTGCATGAGCTAGTGTCAGAAATTTTAAATGGATTTGATTCACATTCTAAGATTCTGGGAGTATTTCTAGATCTGCATAAAGCATTTGATACTGTTAATCATACCAAATTGATTATGAAATTAGAGAATATCGATATAATGGGAGTTGTTCTGAAACTGTTTGAAAACTACTTCACAGACAGAATACAGCGAGTAAGGTGGATGGTGTGTTGAGTGATCCTATTACCACAGGTTGTGGAGTACCACAAGGTACAATACTTGGTCCGGTCTTGTTTCTTATTTACATGAATAACATACTGTTCGAATATAGTAAATATTGTACAGTGATATCTTACGCCGATGACACTGCTATTCTGATTAGGGATTCTTGTTGGAATTGTACATATGATAAAGCAACAGATCTTATGAAAAATCTGTAGTCCATTGAAAAATGACTCCCTTTACAGTTGCTGGTCTGCCTCCTTCCTCGAGAAACATCATTATCAATGATAATGAAACTATGCGTAATGTCACTAACGTAAGGTATTTGAGAGTGGAGCTTGACCAGCACCTAAAATGGCGGTGTGATTATGATACTTTACTTACAGTTTATAGGGCACTTGTCGAGTCGACTTTGAGATATGGTATAACATGTTGGGCTTCTGCTTACAGTACAACTTTGTCGCCTCTTCAAATTATGCAAAATTTTGTTCTAAGAATTATTCTTAAAAAAGATTGTTCATCTTCCACAGAGTTGCTTTACGGGAGAGGTACATTAGACATCAAGAGGCTGTATATTCTAACCAGCATTCACCTTATGGACATAAATAAAAAAGTACCTAGTGCTGGACAACACTCTTATCTTACTAGAGTTATAAGTAACAAATGTGATTCATCTTATCACAGAAAAGGGGTATCTTGACGATATATATCATTTTTGGACCCAAAATTGTACAACAAACTTCCAGATTCTATTAAGACTATTGGAAGCAAATACAAATTTAAGCAAGCGCTTAAAACTTATGTTGCTGATAATTGCTTCACTTTAAAGAATATTATAAAGTGATTTAGAGTGGTGTATCTGAGACCAGGAATGATATGTAATAGTAAATATTTATACTGGCATAGCAGATACATTATATATGTTGAGCGGGGGATTTTGGAGGTTTTAAATGTTTTGAAAACTGTAGACAAAGATAGACGGAGAAAGCGAGAGAAAGATAGGGTAACAGAGCAGAAGGGTGTGGCGACAGTGTGGATTGAGAATGTGTAACTAAAAGTAAGAGCTAGAAGAGAGTCGTTAGATGTAAATGTGTTAGTAGTAAACTGGTGGAAAAGAGGTGATGTGGAGTTTGGCTATGGTAACACATATGGGTTTTCGACTGGCATGTGTCAATTTGGTAACATTTGTTACTATTTGTGACTATTGGACAGCATCGGGAGGGGATGATTTTTTTATTTTGCTGATTAAGTCGAGGTGCCTATGAAACAATATTCAATATTGTTGTACCTTAAATCAATATTAATAACAAGACTAACGCAATATCTAATAAATGGGTTAGAATGTCAGGGACAAGTGTATACTTATGTGACATACATGTATATATCTACTTTGTAAACCTTGTTTAATATTTGTGTGTTTACTAATAAATAAATATAAATTAGTCACTTCAGTGTAATTATGTTTTGCACACTTAGAATTTCCGCCTAAATACTATTTTAACACATTTTGGGGTCCGAGTATCCCTTGATTTCCTAAAAAGTTTTCTGTTGTCTAGGTTGGTACTAGAAGGTCTTCCTACTATTAAGATATTTGTCTAGCTCGTTCTTTCTTTTATCATATGCAATCCATCCTGTATTATTTGCCAAAATACATAAATAGCAGGAGTTACATATTCCAATTCAAATTTTAAAAAACAAATTCGGTAATTAAAAAGTTTAATATTTAATAATGAACTAATTAATTAAAAGATACAATCTGCATATACGCAAAAGGAACTGAGGAGACCTACAGAAATTGAATACTTCCGGTGCTGAATTTTTCAGCTTCTTCTTTTCTAGTAAGTGGATGGAGTTGTTTGCAACAAGCCTCGATTTACACATACATTTTTGAAAAAGATTGAAAGGTGTGAAGTTTTACATCTTGAGTTTTGATTATGCTACTTTAATTCTGGTTTCGTAGTTTTTTCTACCAGATTTATTACCACATTTATTCTGTCCATGACTACATCTTTTGGGTTTAAATTGTAACCACACCACTAAAAGTTATACATTTGTAAAAAAAACCTTAAGACAATATAAGTCACTTATATTAATTATAGTATTTTAGAACCACACTTCATTTAAATCCAAAGCTATATGTTCATAATCCTACCATTGATAGTTATTTCTTACTTTCATAAATTTAAATATATTTATGTAACTGTTTTCGTTATGATTTAATGTGTTCTAATATATGTAATTCAATAAAATTTATTTACAGCTCTAGTTGATATGATTTATTAACGTATGTTTTTTTAGTTTGGAAATGCTCGAGAAGATAGAACCTCCAATTATACCTGATGGTTATGGGATATCAGTTGCATATGCTAGCCTTTTAGAGATAATTCGATCATTGCAAATTATCATAGGAGTCCAAATTCAAACTCACAATACTGAGCAGAAGAATAATGCAGAGTCTAGGAGTAAACTAAACTGCCAACTTATAAATTCCAGTTGGTGTGGATTATTAGCTGCCTTAAGCCCTTTAATTGATGCAAGTAATGATGAAAGTATCATAGAAAATGTTCTCAAAGCTATACAAACGTATGCTGCCCTATGTGGAGGATTAGATTTGCAGATTCCCAGGGATGCATTTATTACAGCAATATGTAAAGCATCACTGCCGCCACATTATGCTTTGACCGTCTTGAACGCCGTTTCCCTGGGAGTGAGTTTACGGTCAAGTAAGTAAATTTATCCATTATTAACTAAACATAAGTGAGTGAATACACATTCTTCTTTAGCATTTTATGTATACAAACGTACTATGTTGATAGCTTATACTAAAGTAATTATAGTAAAATAAAACCATGAAACAAAGTTATGTAAAGTATAAAGCTGGCTTTATGAATTAAAAATTTGATGAGCAATAAATTTTTAGCAACAGAAAATTATCTTAATTTGTTGCAGATTTTTAAGTCGTTTATATTACCTGCTATTTTCAATGAAAAGTCTAAAAATGAATAAGTCGTGTTTTAGAGAGAATTCTGGGTTTTTTATAAGATGTTTTCACATAAAATATTCCTCCTAGAATAAATACCAATGTCACCTTAAAAAAAATTGACGTTAACTAAATTCAAGGCAGCCTTTATATATCAGCAAGAACCAGAATTAACAAATTAAAGGTTGGCTGCTATGTGAAAGCGTGTTAGGGGACCAGTTTGGAGGATTGAAGTCGTTTAAGCGAATTATAAGACAGGATACTGTGCCGGTACTACCGAACGTAGAAATTGAAAGAGGCAATCTTGCAGGGTTTCAAGAGGTAAAGACGGAACTCGAGAAAAACAACCGCCATGTAATAAGTCGAAAAACACGTAAAAGATTAATATAAAAAAAACCTTTGTTCTTTGCTTATGGTAATCTTAAAGTTCGTGTGCTGCTAAAGCATTTTTAAGAATTCTTTATAGAATATTTTTCATCCAATTTGAATAGCACTGATGGTGCTATGATTGAAAAATTAAAACATTTCTGTAATTTTTGAGCAAAATATTCGTAAAAAAAATTTTTCAATATATAAAATGTTAACACGTATTTTCCATAAAAAATTATTTCAACAAATATTCGTAGAAAAATTTGTAGTGAGTTCTCATTTAAAAACTCACAGTAGGTAAAACAATCACAATATAAGAAAACAAAGTATATTTAATTTAAACTATTCTAAATATCGGTGTTGATAAAATATAGATACACATATTTAAAAGTGTTGTAAATACAGTGTTGATAAAAAATTGGTAGAAATACTTAGAGGCATAGAAAAACTTTGGAAATATAGACTGCACAAAATAATGTACTTACTTTATTTTATGTTAAATCTCAGGCTTTGAGCAAACTCTTCAAACACACGTTGACTCATTAATTTTCCTGAAGATTCCCAGATGTTTAAATGAGATACATTATTGTTGTGTTGATCTAACAAAGAATTAATTTTTTTGTGAAAATGCCATGCTCTAAATTTAGGTAAGATTGAATATATAAATGACACTGAATATTTAAAGACACAGTAATAAAAACTATGCATAAAAGATTTTTATTTAATTTTTAAATGTACCTGATGATTTTTCTTTAAAGTGTGGCAACCCTACTACACTAATTAAATAATATTACTGGTAAAAAGTATTCATTTATCTTTACTAAATTTATATGGTTTAGCGAATTTTTGTAGAAAACAATTTTAAACAAATTTGGAATGCAAGTTAATCGTATATAGCATATACCATGTGCCAATATGTAACTTTCTAGCTTAAAAGAAAAAAGTTAAGAGTTTTTAAGGAAAAAAAAAGTCGGTTCCCTCAAGGTCAAAGGGGGTCAACATACCAAAAAAATATCTGATTGAAAAAATGTATTACATATTATAGGCAAAGTTTAAGTTTTTTTGGCGCAGAAAGGTCAAAAAGTACCCAAAAAAAATGCTTTCAAAATTGTATTCTTCTAGAACTAGAAACGTCAAAACTGTTGATTTTTAAATAATTATTATAAAACGAAGGCACGTTCGAGATAATAAACATTGCGAGAAGTGTGCTTACATTTTTGTTTCAATAACTATTCTTCATTTGAATAAAATATTTGCAGAAAATTTATTTGAAATAGACCCTTTCTGTAATTTTATAGCAGCAATTTAAATTATATAGTTTGTGGTTTAAATGCACCATAATTTTGTATATAACAAAGTAAATTTAAAATAATTCTTCTCTAGTCAATAAGTCAATAAACGGATACATTATATACAACTGGTAGTAATAGTTCAGATGCAGCAAGTGTGTTGTGGTAGCACATTTTCACCAAGTTTTTTTCAAATTTTAATTAATTTTCTCTCAATCAATAGAATTCAATTTTGGTATGTTACAAAAACTTTATAAAGGCAACATGTGTATCGATGTTTTCGAGGATTCTTAGTATTTCAAAGATTTTTATGAAAATTCGTTTATATATATATATATATATATATATATATATATATATATATATATATATATATATATATATATATATATATATATATATATATATATATATATATATATATATATATATATATATATATATATATATATATATATATATATATATATATATATATATATATATGAGACATACTTGGTTCTCGGGTTGGACCGCGTCCAGAATTTATGAAAACTCGACGTTTCTGCTTCTGTTTTGGAGGCCTAGGGTTGAACACTGAGACCTCACAGACGATTTCCGGTGAGATTTGGGGAGTAGGCAGATTGAGGCCCTGTAATCGAGCTACAACAACCCAACCCACCTTTGTCCACTGCTCTAAGGAGTAGGCAGATTGATGCCTTAGAGTGTCCTTACATATTTCCTTTACCTCTTGATAATGGCTCCAAAACTGGAGCCGAAACGTATATATATATATATATATATATATATATATATATATATATATATATATATATATATATATATATATATATATATATATATATATATTTGCTGCATCCAGCTTTTTTTACTACTGAGAGAATTCAATCAGCTGTGATTTTTCAGGTGGCCGTGGAAGTGATGATTTAAGTACCAACTTAGTAACTCAGTATGGTGAATCCGATTTTCGCCAACAAGTTGTTGCAGTTGGTACTCCTCTTCCAACTTCATCAGTTCCAGCTGGTAAAGCTATATATTTTAATTAAGGGCGCTTGTGTAGACATGTGTTAATGTTTTGTGCTCTTTACCTGTCTTTTTACTATTCTGTTAACTGGTCTTTCTATCTAATTGTTGCAGATATCTAAATCACTCATAATAAGTACAAGGTGTTTCAGCGATTGAATAAAGTAAGCTTGTCGTTTATGAATGAACTTTTTAAATAAAATGTATATATTATATTTTATGGTTATTAACTGTATGCACTTTAAAATTATTTGGACCGTATAGAGTGCCAAAAAAGCAGGGCAGTACGAGGTTAGTATTTTTTATGGAACACCTGTGTAATATTCGATTTTTAATTCTACATGTAATTCTAAAACTATTATTATAGGTTTGATATATGTAAAATTTATGGTTTTTAAATTAATGAGAATTGTATCCGTAAAAATCACATTTACAAGTATCACTTTATTTTATATATATATATACTAACTTGTATTTTGCCAGAAAAACTTTTATATTTTGATCGAGGGAAGACTCAGTTTGAGCTTATGGTCTGTCTAAAAAATATTTGAGATAAAAGCTATGTTCAAACCTGGGAAACTTGAAATTCAAAAAGATAACTTTTTTAAATGGAATAACTTGTATGTTATTTATTTATTTGACTGGCATAAGCTCAACTACAACAATATTCAATACAGGTGATAAAAGAAAACAAGCTTGAATAATTATCAGGTGCAAAGTGGTTCATTAAGATGTCTCAAGAAGGAAGCCACACAGCTATAATTTATGAAAATATTGCTACCAGTTTTATTACAAGCTGAACACAAAATGAATGGAAGATCGCAGAAGGGTATTTGTTTTAGGGATGGGAAGGGAAAAAGTTAAAAACAAGAAAACAGTGGTGCATGAAATGTCAGCTGGGAAAGGATCTCTGGACAGTCCACCTCTTCATGAATTATATTTATTATATAAAGTTATATAAAAATGATACCATAATGGCGCTCCTTTCATGAAAGGGTGCCTCTACCGCTTCTACACTCGCTATCCTGGACTCCATTCAGAAGAGAGCTATACGTCTCATCGGTGACCCTACCATCACCCAAAGGCTGCCATCCCTTGCCCACCGACGTGACCTCTCTCTCTCTCTCTCTTTTATAGATATCTGCACAGGCAGTGCTCAGAGGAGCTTTCTTCCATAGTTCCTCCACCTGCTGCCCCCAACAGATCTACCAGGGGAACAGATCGAATGCACCCTTTTACTGTCCAGGTCACCAGAAATAGAACATCTTGTTATGCCCGCTCTTTTGTCCCGAGGACTTCCAAGTTGTGAAATTCCTTGCCGGCCCATGTTTTTCCTTCTCCTCCAAACCTTCAAGTCCAGAATTAACAACTTGCCTCTTTCCTCCTTGTCGACACCCACAGTACGATAGTATTTAGGCTGTGAGCCCTCGTGGTGTGTTGTTGAAATAAATAATAATAATTATAAACAAAACCAGCATACTAAACATAGTTCATTCTACCACATAAGTAGGACTCAAATAAGGATACTAGTCACATGCCAAAATAATGTAGTTTATTCAGCAGCAAACTATGATGTTTCAGTGAAATCAAAGTAAACAACATTAACCTGGCCACTTACATTAAGGATGTTAGACATATTGAGTGAAGCAGCAACGGTTAGTAGATGTTGATAGCGGGTTAAATGTCATAAATTTGGAGAGAGATTTGAACATATATAGCATATTAAAAAACTTAAGCAAAGTTGGACATGATTACAATCTGCCTATAGTTTAAAATAAGTGACTTGTTACCACCTTTGTTAACTGGGCAACATTTTGAAACCTCCCAAACGTTAGGAAATGTACTAGTCCGTAAGAAAATATTGAAGGTGAATAATAATAGTTTGGCAGATATATTGCTGCAGTCTTTAACAAGAAAACTAGGAAAAAACAGGCATGGAATCAGAGAAATTAAACTTGAACACCAGCTTCAGGCAGAATGACTGCAATGCACAAAGATGGTGGTAATAAGGATCCTTTGGTAGAATTGGTGGTTTGCACACCACCTTACAGAGACTATTAGAATAAACAAGATCTAAGAGCTTTCCATGATGATTTATCGAATTTCTCCATACAATTTTCAAAAGTGACTGGAGTGGGTGGGTGTCGATCGGGATATTTCATTCTATATAACTTTTGGACAAGAAGACAATTTTATGGGCTTGTCCTAATACATAAATTCATTAATTAAGGCTGAATGACTGCAATGCACACCACCTCACAGAGACTATTAGAGTAAACTGTTGATATTTAGTATCAATGGCCCAAAATTATGTGTATGTGTCGCCATCTATAGTTCCATATAGTAAGTAAGTAACGTCATTATATTTTTGTATCGACAGTTGTTAATAAAGTAGTCTTATGCTGATACTCAAATGTGAAGCTGTGTTATTATTCAACTCTGAATAATAACAGGTTATGGGACCAGTGCTTCGTGTAATTTGAGTGCATAATGGCGAATAGATTTTTCTTGCAGACAAATCGAAAATGTTAATAGAATGTATTGGTAACTTGAACATTACGACAGTTGTTGAAGATCAGAAATTTCGTGCAATTGTTAAAAACGTAGCATATATTCCACAAGTTGCCACGAATCTTATGTCGGTCAGCCAACTCATTAATAATGGTAATAGAGTCGTATTTGGAAGTGATGGTTGCCAGATTTTTAATAAAAATAACCAGCTGATTGGTACTGCCAAACTGATTAATGGTATGTACAAGTTAGACACAGAAATTGCAGAGCAGTGTTTTATAGCTGCTGGAAATGCAGTGTCGGGTAATATATGGCATCGCAGGCTGGGGCATATTCATGAAAATGAGTTGAGGAAAATGACAAGAGGGGCAGTTGAAGGTATGATATGTGCAGGTGAACTGAACGTGAGCAAACAAAACTGTGTAACATGTAATGAGGGGAAGCAGACCAGGTTACCGTTTCCAAGTATCGGTTCTCGAGCAAATGATATACTAGAGGTTATACACACAGATGTGTGCGGACCTATAGAGGTGAAATCATTAGGTGGAGCTAAATATTTTCTTATGTTTAAGGATGACTACAGAAAAATGGCTTTTGTTTATCTCATGCAAACAAAAGATCAGGTGTTTGATTATTTTAAGGATTTCAGAAATTTTGTTGAAAATCAGACTGACAGAAAAATAAAAATTCTGAGAAGTGATAATGGAGGTGAATTCTGTTCAACAAGTTTTGAGAAATATTTGAAGCAAGCAGGTATATTGGATCAAAAGTCAAATCCTTATACACCGAAACAAAACGGAGTCGCTGAACGTTTGAACAGGACCATTGTTGAAAAGGCTAGGTGCTTATTGTTTGATGCAGGGCTCGACAAAAAATTTTGGGCAGAGGCAGTCAACACTGCAGTTTATCTTCATAACAGAAGTACAGTTTCAGGTCTTGAGAACAAGACTCCATTTGAAGTTTGGTACGGCAAGAAGCCTGATATTAGTAATCTGAGAATATTCGGCAGTAAAGTAATGGTGCATATTCCCAAAGCCACCAGGTTAAAATTTGACAAGAAATCAAGAAAAATGATTTTAGTGGGTTACAGTGAAACCAGTAAAGGCTATAGACTGTATGATCCAGAAACCAGGAATATCACAGTGTGTAGGGATGTTGTGATAATGGAAGAAATCAAAGATCCAGTGCTAGTGGTTATTAATGGGAATGAGATAGCTGATTCAGTGGGGGATGCTAAAGAAGAAATTTTAGAGAACCAAATTGTCACATCTATGGAAGAAACAGCAGAGAATGCAAGAGTAGATAGTTCTACAGAAGAAAAAGACACTGAACCTGAAGAAAATGAAGATACAAGTGATGAAGATTATGTAAGTAAAACAAAGGTAGTGCCAGTGTCAGTAACCAGACCAAAAAGAAATGCAAAACCCAAAGTTTTTCAAGATTTTGTAAGTCACATGTGTGTAGAAGATTTAGATATTGATGACCCGCTCACTGTGGAAGAAGCTGTGTCAAGGCCAGATGCAGAGATGTGGAAAAGGGCAATGTCTGAAGAATTGGAGAGTTTCGAACAAAACAATGCCTGGAATGTTGTAAGTTGGCCAGAAGGTTCGTCTGCAGCAGTACTGAAATCTAAGTGGGTGTTTAAAAGAAAGTGTAATAGTGAAGGTGTAATTAAATATCGTGCTAGATTGGTAGCTAAAGGTTTTTTACAAAAATGTGGAATAGATTATGAGGAAACATTTTCTCCAGTGGTAAGACATTCCAGTTTGAGATTACTTCTCTCACTTTCAGTAAAATAGGATTATATATAAATCACTTGGATGTAAAAACTGCTTTCTTAAATGGCAATCTGAAAGAAAATGTGTATATGCAGATGCCAGAAGGTTTTGTATGTTCTGATAAAAGTAAATGCTTGAAACTGAATAAGTCCATATATGGGCTTAAACAGTCATCAAGGGCTTGGAATGATCGTGTAAATAGTGTTTTGCAGCATTTAGGTTATCAAAAGTCAGTTTATGAACCGTGTATTTATATAAAAAAGGGAAATATCTGGATTACGATCATTGCATTGTATGTAGATGATTTTTTCATATTTTCTAATAATGAAAATGAAACGAATAGATTAAAGAGGAAACTTAGTTCTAAATTTAAAATTAAAGATCTAGGGAGAATTAAGGAATGTTTGGGCATGAAGGTAGATTACGATATTGTAAATAATGTCATAACTTTGGATCAAAAGAATTATATTTTGCAGTTATTAAAGAAATTTAACATGCTTGATGCCAAAACTGTTAAGACTCCTATAGAAAGTAACTTGAAGTTAGAAAAAATTGATAGTGATGATAACATGGGAACTCAAATTCCTTATCAAAAGTTGATTGGTTCTCTCATGTATTTGTCAGTACTAACGAGACCAGACATATCGTTTAGTGTAAGTTTTTTGAGCCAGTTTAATAATGGGTATGATGAAATTCATTGGAAGTGTGCAAAAAGAGTTTTGAGATACTTGAAAGGAACAATGAATTATTGTTTAAGATTCTCAGGTGAAGACTCAGAATTACAAGGTTTTGTAGATGCAGATTGGGCCAGTAATGAAATAGACCGTAAGTCTTATACGGGTTATGCTTTCAAGCTTTGTGGTTCTGTGATCTCTTGGTAAAGCTCAAAGCAGAAAACAGTAGCTCTGTCAAGCACTGAGGCTGAATACATGTCAATATCTGAGGCTGCTAAGGAAGCTGTTTATCTGAGAGGTTTGTTGATGGAGTTAACTGGGAACGTGGGCTGTATTAAATTGTTTAATGACAACCAAAGTGCAATTAATTTGTCGGTTAATGCAGTTTATCACAAATGAAGTAAGCTTATTGATGTACGACATCATTTTATTAGAGAATTAATCTCGAATGGGGTAATAAAATTAGATTACTTGCCTACAGATGTTATGCCTGCAGATGTATTGACAAAGGGACTGGGATCTGAGAAGCATTATAAATTGTTGAATTCGTTAGGAATAGTTAACTCATAAATTTTGTCCACATTGATAAGTGGGGGTGTTGATATTTAGTATCAATGGCCCAAAATTATGTGTATGTGTCGCCATTTATAGTTCCATATAGTAAGTAAGTAACGTCATATTTTTGTATCGGCAGTTGTTAATAAAGTAGTCTTATGCTGATACTCAAATGTGAAGCTGTGTTTTATTCAACTCTGAATAATAACAGATCTAAGAGCTTTCCATGATGATTTATCGAATTTCTCCATACAATTTTCAAAAGTGACCGGAGTGGGTGGGCGTTGTTCGGGATATTTCATTCTATATAACCTTTGGATAAGAAGACAATTTTATGGGCTTGTCCTAATACATAAATTCATAAATTCGTTTTTTGAGTAATCCATTATTTAATTAACAAAACACGCAAAACTTTTTTACAAACTTTAGTAGGTAACAAAATGAAAGTGTAACAATAGTTATAACTTATATTGACACTAAGTGAATATTGGAACCACTGATGAGCACACTTGGAGAACCCAAATCACCACAACACATCTTTTTAAAGACTTGATGAGCGTTTCGTTAACAAAGTTAGCGTCATCAGAGGATGAAAAGGAAAAATAAAGTTGTGCAGTTTTTGATTCTCTCTAACATAACATTTTAATATTTATTCAACCTTCTTTGAATACTTAGAGACTTTCGATTTTCTCCATGATAATAGCTTTCTTATTCTTGGTGACTTTAATATACTTGAGTATGTTATGCATGTTACACCATGTTCCAAAACGAGTTCCAGAAATTGTCTTCTCAACACTATCATTTTATGAATATTTAGAAACTTTTGACTTTCTCCATGATCATAACTTTGTTATTCTTGGCGATTTCAATATACCTGAGTATGCTATGCATGTTACACCTTGTTCCAAAACCAATGGCAGAAGTTATCTTCTCCTAAACATTATCATTTTATGATGCTTCCCAATTCAATTCTGCAGTAAGTTCTCCAAGTGTACTTATTATATTGGCAGTTTATACATTTCTGATGTAGACAATTGTTTTCATGGCTACTACAAATAATAACAAGAAATATCATTAAACTTTTGAATAAAATAGAAAATTCAAAAAAAAAACTCACGAACAATAAGATATAGGTATAGGACATACTTAAAAGAAGTTGTGGAGGTTTCAATTTTCTTTAACATAACAAAAATTTACAGGGTGTTCAGTTTAAAAAAGATGATATTTTTGAATTTCAATTTTCACAGGTTTGAACATATATTTTAAACATCCTGGTAGCTTTTATCTCTAAAATTTTTTAGCAGAGCATAAGCTTTTAAACTTAGTCTTCCCTTGATTAAACTATAAAAGTTTTACTAGCAAAATACAGGTTAATACATAAAAATAAAGTGATACTTGTAAATGTGATTTTTTTTGATAAAATTCTGAATAATTAAAATACCATAAATTTTTTATACAGCAAACCTACAATAAGAAAGTTTCTTACATGTAGAATTCAAAAATAATACACATAATAAATCCACAAAAAAATGCACACTTAATAACCATATTATATATATATATATATATATATATATATATATATATATATATATATATATATATATATATATATATATATATATATATATATATATATATATATATATATATATACATACATTTTATTTAAAAAATTTACCCATAAACGACAAATTTATTTTATTCAATCGTTGACTCACCCTGTACACTGTACATACATCATTTTTCTGATTTTAATTTTTTATATAATTCAAAATCTAAGATGCTCTTTAACTCAATTGATGCCTATTATTTGCTTGTTTCAATTAGCTATTAGTGCTTTAAAAAATATTGAAAACTTTTGTGTTGTATGCCTGGCTTTGTTGATACTGGCTTTTGTAATTTAAATATTAGTCTATTTTTCATTATAAACAATAACATTTGTTCATATTTGTATCATTGCAGTTGTGTTTGGTATGGTTGTTATTGTAACTGTTTGGTAATGTGACTGATATAGTTGCAGTTTGGTTTAGGAGGTTAGATATTTTACATGTTAGAAATACCTTGATGTTATTTGAAAAACTGTTTCAATAATTTCAAATTAAAAGTAAACATTTATTTTTACTTGTCATGGGGGTATATAAATAATATCAGTTTTCATGAGACAGGCGATTTCGTAAGACAAAATAAGTTGTATATGAGCTAAAGTGTTGTTGAAGATCTTCTTTTGAGATAGCCTTTGAGGCAAAAGAATCGTGAATGTAATATGTGCCTATTTATTGTGTAATTGATGACTTAATTTTCAAATATTAATTTGTTTGAGGTAATTAATCCGGCTTTTAGCACATACACCCAATATCATATGAGTGGAAGCACTCATATCTAGTAAAAATCATTTTTAGACGGTTATAAGTAAGACATTAATATAGTCACAGTACCAAATGCAAACATATATACTGTCTCTGGCTTGGCAAATGATTGTTATCTTCTCTGCAGCCGATTTATTCTTTAGCAGCATCATCAGGAAGAAGAAAATGTAACATATTTTCATTATTATGCCTCCAGTTTTTAGAATTCTTCAAATCTGGTATTAAATTATTCCAATAAGGAATCAACATGTTGGGTAAATTCATGGGTGGTAGCATTTCCTCATAATACATTTCAAATATTCTTTTATTTGGGTAATGGGTAGTGTGATAAATTAACTTTCTTTATATGTAATTTCCAGAGCTCCAATTTAGCTTTAATTGCATGTAATATTAATATTAACTGCATGTAATATTATGATTTCTACCCTGTAGTTGCAAATGTAATTCCTTCAATTTTACCATTAAATCGGTTAGAAAGCCAAGCTTAATTCACCGAAATTTTAGCTTTAATACTAAACAAATTTAATTCCTTCATAATAGAAATTTATTCACCTGTGGCAATACATTGAAGAAACTCAATTACCTTTCTTCACTGAGCCACCTCATTTCTTTGTGTGTGTTTGTGTGATATGATCTTCAAATTCAGCACCATCTTGTAGATGTGACTTGAAGACAATCTGTATTCCATTGCCACTACTCTTATTTAATTATCACTCTTGTTACTGTTTGTTTAATATACTGAAAAGTAATTACTACATTGCAGGCAGTTGTAATTATGGACAAAGTTTCTAAAGACATTATTTGATTCTATAAATGTTTTAAAAGTTGAATAAATTCTTTACCATCTTTTGGAAGAAATTTGAACACCATATGTGTTGCATTACCACTAGACTTGTTTAATGTATCGCTCTTGATTGTATCGTATGCTAAAAACAAATTACCTTCGAGCATAACACCTCATGGTAAATAATGCAATAATAAGATGCAAATTTTGGAAATAATAATAAGTAAGAAATGTCCGACACGTCGGTGCCATCATTCACTTACACTTTTTTAGTATCATTATTCAACTATGATTCAATGTCAGTACAGACATTTCGATTCTTCACGTTACTGTTTCTCGCTAATGGTTTAAGGGCCTTTATTGCCGTTATTATTTTGTTTTGATTTTAATAGTCATAAAAAATGTATCTGCAGTTAACAACATGTCTTCTTTTAATATCTCACCTACAAACTGTTTCATTTTCTTTGCCAATAAGTGCGCAATTTTGAAAGGGGTATAAGTGTCTTTTTTAGACGGGGAATATGTTTTGGTAAGTAAATTCTGATGTTGAGTTTTAGATGAGAAATATTTTTTATTCTAATTTCCAAGTTTTTTGGAAAATTTGTTATAAAATTTTTATGAGTAGAAATGTTTCTCCACATTACATTTTTAGCAACCACTACACTTGAATTACGAAATAAGCATACACTTTTTCTTTATAATAAGTGAAACCAAATTGCTTTCCCACTATTAAAATGATGTGGCTTCTGCACCTTTTTTTTCAATGGCAGCTGTAATAATAATAAAAGTATATAAAAACAATTTATTAATGTATGCTTAGCATGCCGTGGCTGGACGAGGATAGTGTGGAAAAAATGGTTTACTATATGCAGAATCACATGTCTCTGGTAGTCGAAAATTAATTCATCTAGTCATCTAGTGTTATCTAGATGTCCTTAAGATTCGTTTTTTGTCAAAAGTGTAATTGTACTATTCGTAAAATTACTGAAATGATAAGGATAAAATAATAACTTTTACTAGTGTTTGTTGTTCAAATATCTAAAATTTTCATGTTTGAACAGTGGTTACTTTAAAATTGCTTCAGACAGGCTAAAACCTGTGGTCACTGTGTTGCTGATCCCTGCTATAAGGAAATACATAATTTAAATTGTCATAAATAACTCATGAACTGTTGGACTAAAGTATAAAGTGTGCTATTTATTCGTGATCTCCAGTGTCAACATTTTTTATTGGGTGTGAATCTGTTGTCTATTTTCATGTAATTTCCTCTCGCATAAACTATTCACTGTCTTTGAATGGGAAAGTGTCCTTTCCGTGGTGTTATCTAGCACTGATTTTCTTGAATACATGGTTTCTTTCCTCATCCCTAACCAAATATAGTACATTCCTCTATCAGAATTTTGACATGACCTTTATCTAATAAATTTATTTGTAGCCATAAGAAAACTATTCTCTTGCACCAATTATTTACTTATTTATTTACACCTTCCAGCAGCAAGTGGCAAGTTAAGGACGTGAAGTATAAAACAATTTAACACTAGTAACAGTAAAGAAGGGTACTTAAAAGTACCATAGCATCAATAAAAATGCCTGATACATCCAAAATGAACAGACCGAACTACATTAGATTGTCACATTGCTCTGAGCAACATAAAAAACAGAAGAAGTGTATCTGGTAAAGAAACATTCTTGCTGCTTTTTATTAAGAATCCGAGACTCTTGTAAGCAAAGCAAAAATGGTCTCATAATTTGGTCTGAAAGATAAAGTTGAATCAAATATAGCACCAAGATCTTTAACTATATTAGAACGATCCAATAGATAAACATCTATATTTTAATTAAATATGTAAGGATTTTTCTTCCCGAAATTAGACATAATATGGCATTTATTGACATTAAGTGAGACGTCATTGTTAGTGCACCACTTTTCAAAGACACAAATACTTCTCTGAAGCTTCTCATGTCTCGCGTTTTTGAGATGCGGCGTAATATTTTGTTATCATCAGCATAAATTAAATGTGGAATATCCAGGACATGTATGACATCATCAATAAATATATCAAAAAAGAGTGGACCAACTATAGAACCATGTGGTGCTACAGATGATGTAGTATGAGCTGAGCTGTAACCTCTGACCTCAACAAATTGTTGTCTTAACTCCTTTAAAGAGCCTTAGATATTGAGCATTACCATGCCTTTTAAATTTAACCCACAGCGAGGACATTTATTTAATTTTGGATTTATTCTCCCTAGAAAGCCAACGAGGGTAGCGTCCATCTGCTGCAGGATCAGTTATTGGTACATAAATGTCAAAAAGATAGTAGATTGTATCATAAAAGTTATGTACCATGGAATTTACATAATGAAAATTATCCGGGATTAGTCAAAAAAGTGCTGCAAGGCTGGTATAGCTGCTGAAAGTTGCAGTGACAAAAGTCATGTGTATTGTTTTGCATTACCATGTAATGGCGAGAAGTGTTACAGCTTGGTCCCAAATGTAATGAATAATGAGAGATGATGTTGACCTGGCAGAACAGGAAATTCGTAAGCTTTTTGTTTTCATGTTACTACTACCAATACGTGATTATCTATGGTAAGGGCTGTTCTTTGGATAAATCAGGAACAGAAAGAGGAGACAAGGATAGTCCAACAAGTACTGGAGACATATCCGAAAATAGAGAAACTTAAGAGAAACAGCAGAAGAAGGACAAATAGATTTCCCCATAAGGACAAAAATCTAAAAACTAAACATCACTGTCATGGTTCCAAGTACTAAGAAAAAGGAACAAAGCTGCAAGATAGGTCTGATGAATGTATGAACTGTGGGGAAAAAGGACACAAGGACTGAGCCTTCTGCTTGAAATGTGGGAAAAACGGGCATAGAATGGATTGGATACAACAGGGTGTCCATACTTTCGTGAGCTGATAAGTGAGAGAAGGCAAAGACAGACAAAAAAAATTAGTCATAATGAAAATCTTGCAAGTCAAAACGAACAGAACGTAAGGAGGACATGATATGTGACAACAGAATTGCCTGAACCTCCTAATCACTCAAAGTGGACAGGGGATGTAGGGTCGGTGAAAAAGAAGAAAAGATGGCTCTGTACTTTTGAAGTTATGTCAGAGATGGTACCAGGGTGCTACAGTGTGTTTCGGTGAAGCCACTGGCCTGGTTAGCAACTGCACCAACCACATTCCATTAAAGAAAAAAAAAGAATTCTACTACTACTGCTACTACCATCCAAACCATTTACATTGCAGGTTAGGCAAACTACAGAACCTATACAATTTTTTTAACAATATTTCTAACTTAATTTGTATCTTGAAATACTATTCTCACTTCTTTTTCATTCATACACCTCATACATTCTCTCCTATTACACATACTTCTGATATCTTTTGTAAGGCACAACCAAACATGGATTGGTAGGGAATGGCGTTCTGACAGACTTTTAGGTTATAATCATGCGAAATCCTATCCCAAACACAAACTCGTTAACTAGAACATGACTTAAAGAAATTGCCAAAGATCAGGAAGAAAGATAACAACTCGTTTATGGAATGTTAAAAGCTTGCCTAGAACACTAAAGCTAGAAGGAAGCAAAGAACACAATTGAAGAATTGAATATAGATATAGTTGGAATGTTGAAAGTAAGATCGTCATAAAATGGCAACTTCAAGAGCGATAATGTATGGATAGTACCTAGTGGAAGAGAAGGCTATGAATAGAATGGCAATCGTACTGTGAAAAAATGAATGAAACAAATTATTCAATATCTTACCATGTCAACAGCAGGATACTAATGGTGACAGTTTAAGCAAATCCCCAAAATATCTCAAAATACAAGTCCACTTTCCAACATCACAAAGTGGAGAGGTGGAAGTGGAATGTCATGTATTAACATGAATAAATATATTATAATTTAAGAGAAAAAGTACTGGGCAAAAAGAAAATAGATTAAAAAAGTGGAGAAACATACAATAATTTGTGTCTTATTACCATTTTTTCACTGTTTCTAAATATCTAAACTCCTTTACTTCCTCTACCAAACTTCTGTGTATTAAGCATCTGCAGTCACTTGTTTCATCTTCTTTATGAAACACCATAACTTTTGTGTTCCCAGCTAATGCTGTATGTAGCTACATGTAGATATGCATAAAAACACCCTGTTCATTTCTGAAATAATCATTTACTTGCCGTTAGTTACCACACCTGCTCTCCTATGATCATATAATGATCTAATAGCTTGAATTAACCAATCATCCAAGCCATTCCTTTCAAAATAATCCACAGCTTCTGTCTAGAGTGTCATATGCTATTTTTAAGTGTACAAACACATATTATTTATTCCAATATTCAAGCTTTTAATTACAATAAAACAGTAGAAATAATATAAATATAATATGTTGTTGCATGGTAGATAGCATAGAACATGATGTTTTAGAAGCTGTCGTAATTGTAGTAATTTTTTAAATTTTAGGTATTTTTATTTATGTGGTTTTTATAATTTTTGAGGTTTAAATTTTTATTTCGTGATATTTTTTAAGTCAGATGCCCTATGCAGTGTGATTTATATTCACTCTCGTAATTAATCTGTATAGATATACTCAAAATGAGTCAATTAGAAATGACAAAATTAAAATGCAGGCTGAAAATTTTCGTTTTAGCATAGGAGACTAAATTAATTGTATCCATGTGAGGATAACCTGCAACAGAATCCCAAACTCACACTCATAATTAAAATATATCACTGACAACCCTGGCGACTGTAATATATTTGTGTCCTGCAATATGAATTTGTCATAGTCTAAAGTGAAAGTAGGAAGTTGTGGGTCTGTTGTAGCTCTTGTAGTAATTGAAATATCAGTATTTATTATTTATCTTTTGTTTTTGAAGAAATGCATGATGTGTTTTCAAAAGCCTGGAAAAAATTCCAATCATGTTAATGTTGGTTCGCTCATAGATATGTCAAATTAATAAGAACAGCAATTTTTTTCTGAGCTAAGCATACTGTGTGTGTATTTCTTTTAAAGCTATAGTTATCTTTTAGGGAAAAACAAGAAACATGTTATATTTTTTTTATCAAATGAACATAAATAAACATCTAATTAAACAAAAGTATTTACATTAGTTTTAGAAATATAAAAAATATATTAATTCTTTTTTCACATTCGAACTTAAAATATTTTGGACATTTTTAGTGTTTATTTTGAAATAGAAACTAACTTCCTTGTATATAATATACCTTGAACATAAGCTCTTTGTATTGTTGATACCATTTTAATATTTTGCATGAAATGCGATGAGCTAACTGGCGTTACAAATTTTGAAGAATCTTGAATTTAATTGCATTGATATTTCTAGGAACTCACCAGGGTCCAGTTATGTTGACTTCAAAAAATTTGCAGGCTATGCGTGCTTTATTGAATTTGGCTCATTGTCATGGAAGTATATTAGGAACATCGTGGCATTTAGTATTAACAACGCTTCAACATTTAGCATGGATATTGGGGTTAAAACCATCTACAGGAGGAAGTCTGAAAGCTGCTCGGACTAGTACTGAATCAAATGCTGTTATCGCAACATCAGTTATGGCAGATTTGCCTGTCTTGTCAACCATGCTCAGTCGGTTATTTGAAACCAGTCAGTACCTAGATGATGTTGCTCTTCACCACTTGATAGATGCCTTATGTAAGTTATCTCAAGAGGCTATGGAGTTAGCTTATTCCAATCGTGAACCCTCTTTATTTGCGGTTGCAAAATTGTTAGAGACAGGATTGGTTAACATGGGTAGGATAGAAGTTTTATGGAGGCCATTAACTAACCATCTACTTGAAGTATGTCACCACCCCCATATTCGAATGAGAGAATGGGGTGTTGAAGCAATTACCTATCTGGTAAAATCTGCTTTGCACTATAAATATGCTGTTCCCCTAAGAGAAAACCAAAAATTACAAACATTATTACTTGGACCATTATTTGAATTATCATCTGTGCCACATGGTGATGTAAGACAACGCCAGCTGGAATGTGTTTTACAAATACTGCATAGTGCAGGAGAAACATTGTCACATGGATGGCCTTTAGTACTAGAAATAATCGGAGCTGTAAATGATCAACATGGGTGAGTTTGAATGTAAACATTAATATTACAATTGCTTTTTTGTGAGAAGAATTATTAATGCAAAATTAGAAAATAGTTTTTAGATCATTTCTATAGTTATAGATTAATTTTTAGGTCCATATAATTTGTTCTGCAAGAGACTTAACCCAACACACACAACCTTAAACCATGTCATCCTTAGGATGACCCTTTGCCACCAATGCCGCATGTCTGTTACATCATCACTTGAGAACGGCTCAACCGATTTGGCTCCTTTTTTTTTGTGTTCATAAATGTCAGGACAAGGTTCATATGAAATAAAATGTTGGGAAAATCCTTTTGTTGTATTTTTGTATGGGAATATGTTTTCATTTCAGAATGGCTTTTCGAAGAGAAAAATGAGAAAATAGGAGTGGAAAACTCCGAAAATTGGTAAAACTAGGAAAGTCGTGTTTCCACATGAACTCAGAAAATTTCTATGGTTTTTAATTCATTTTGTTCAAAAATCGTCCGAAGTTCGTAAAATTAATGTCATCTTATGATTTTCAGTCATTTGCGTACCCCAGTGGGGTTTGGCATGCCTTGGAGGATGTAGTATTTGGAAGCCTTTGTTCTGTTGTTGATTTGGGGTTAACGCAGGATAAGGGTTTAGCTTTTATGGATCGCTACACAAAAGTGGTAAAGCAGGCATCTAAAACAGGGTTTATACTGAGAAATACTGGGTCGTTTGACATTGCGACGGTAAAATTGCTATAGTGTTCTTTGGTTCGTAGTATTTTAAAATACTGTTCAATTCTGTGGAGTCCCTTCTATCAGGCACACATCTCGGCTCTGGAGAAAAGTTCAAAATAAATTTTTGAAGTACTGTGCATGGCATTTAAATTTAAGAGACTATAACTACAACCAAATTTTGCATGTTTTGAATATCCGGTCATTAAAAGATCGACAAACTAACGCCTTTGTGTGTTTTCTGACTATTTGAAGGTGCTGTCAGGTGTTCAGAGCTGCTAGAAAATATGTCCTTTAATACATAATTTTATTGAAATAGACATACTCAATCGTTTGGTGCAGATTTCATTTCTCGAAATTATTGTCAACATTCTCCAATTACTAGACTTACAAGATGGGTAATGAATATAGTTCGGTTGTCTGTTTGGCCACACATTTAGAAGTTTCCAACACTTGCTACAAAAATTAAATTTGGGTTGATAATGTAGTTTTCTGGCTTTTTTTTAAAATTATGTTCTGTATATATATATATATATATATATATATATATATATATATATATATATATATATATATATATATATATATATATATATATATATATATATATATATATACCTCATTTGAAAGATCAATTAATATATGCCAAAAATTAACAGTGAAAAAAAATACATTCATCTGATTGACGAACAGCACACTAAAAAATTAGAACTAATCATTTCATTCTTGATAATGAGAAGAAATACCTAATCACAAGTGTTATTCTTCATCCTAAGTCAGTTAAATTGCGTGGTTTAGTTTTGTATACCATACTTTTCACACATCCCCATAAGAAGAAGTCTAATAGCGTAAGATAAGGTGATCGTGCTGGCCATTCTAACTGTCCTCGGCTCCTTATCCACCGATTTGGAAATATTAAGTCGAAGCACTGGCGGACGTTGATTTGGTAATGTGCTGGTGCTCCATCCTGCTTGAACCATATCGCATTCGCTGAAACTTGTGGGTTTGCTTGATCAGAATATAAGTTCGCCAAAGTTGGCACAACATTATTTTGGAGCAGTGCTAAATAATTATCTCCATTCAACTTGCCATCAATGAAAACGGGACCAATGACGTGGTTTCCAACTATTCTTGCCCAAACATTAACCTTTCCAGGGTATTGCATATGTTCTTCTCTCCTCCAGTGTGGATTTACTTTAGACCAATAGCGACAATTTTGACGATTAGCATGGCTGCGAACTGTAAAACTGCACTCATAAGTAAACAAATCATATTCTAGTTGGATAACATTGTTATCTAGCAGTTCAATTATTTGTTTATAAAAATATGTTCTTCTATCAAAATCGTCTTCCATGAGCTCCTAAGCTTGTATCAATTTAAGGGGATCGTTTTATTTTCTTTTAATATTCGAATAATCAATGAATAGGTAACATCCAATGTTGTGGCGGCTTGTCAACTCAAAGCATGTGTGTTTTCCTCAAAGTTGAGTATTATATCAGATTTGGTTTTATTACTCAGTGCATTAGACGTTTTTTTTTTGTGTCTTACATGTCCAAGCTTGCGAAATTGCTTTTCAATTTTGCTAATTGTCCCCAGGGGTAATATAGGCATGGATTCTGTTTAATGTGGTGTTAAACTTTTAATTCTGTTTAATTGCTTTACAGAGAAAACCTTGTAAGGGTAGCATTTCAGTGTTTACAACTAGTAATTACTGATTTTTTGCCAGTCATGCCTTGGAGATGCTTGCCTTTGGGAGTGGATACTGTTGCAAAGTTTGGATTACAGACTCAAGAACTTAATATTTCATTAACCGCTGTTGGTTTGATGGTAAGTTTTACAAAGTTCACCATTATATTTACAAAATATTACATTATTTTTCATATAAATCAGTTACTCTCAAAAAAATTAATAATATAATCAAATATACAAAAAAATTTGCATTAATTGAATTACTATCCTAACACAATCTTAATTTCGGCAGTTGCAATTAATAAGGTATGAGCCTCGGTCGTTCAGTGGCAAGAACATGTGCCTCTGAACCAAAGGGTACTGGGTTCGATCCCAGCTTTCTCCTTTTACATTTTCAGTACAAACTGTAACATTAACATCAGCCGAGATTGTAGCATTGTATTTGAGCAAGTTGAATGTCTGCACATTCCCCCTTCGGAGGGGGCATGTTAAAGATCCCTACCCTCCTTACAGAAAGGCAGGGGATTGGCAAAATTTCCAGGATAGTGACTGAAACTGCTCCCTGGCGTCGGTAATTGGCCATAGTTGCGGAAATAGGCTGAGGTTAAAGAAACAAAACAAAAACACACACAATACATAAACTGTTTTGGTATGACTTTTATGTTTTACCAATGCAATTGTAATAGTTATAATTTTTAGTATAATGCAAAACACTTGAAATTTATGTGTTGGTGTGTTTTTGGAATGAAATAATTATGGAGTGTAAAGTAGTTTAATTTACTATTTTGTGTTTATATTTTATCTTAATATTGTGGCTTTTTTTTTCAGTGGAATATTTCTGACTATTTTCACCAGAATCAAGGCAAACTTAGTCAAACTTTAACCGAAGATGTAACAGTATTACCTGATTTTCCTGGCACATATAACATGCCTAGTTTTGACAAGCTGTGGATGTGCCTGTATGCTAGATTGGGCGAATTATGTGTTGATTCCCGACCTGCTGTTCGGAAGTCTGCAGGTCAGACTTTATTTTCCACCATTTATGCTCATGGAGGTTTACTTAAATCTATAACTTGGCAGGCCTTGTTATGGCAAGTGTTATTTCCACTCCTTGACAAAGTAAAGAGTTTGTCTAATTCTGCGAGTAGTGAAAAAGTAGATGCAGGTGGTAATATTTTAATTCACCACACAAGGAATACTGCTCAAAAACAGTGGGCTGAAACACAAGTCTTAACTTTATCAGGTGTAGCAAGGGTTTTTAATACAAAACGACAGTTATTACAGGTATTGGGAGATTTTCCAAGAGCTTGGCTAATGTTACTAGAGTTTGTTGAAAATGCAGCTTTAAGTAAGAATAATGAAGTATCAATAGCGGCATTGAAAGCATTCCAAGAAATTTTGTATCTCAATAAGGTTTCATCTTGTGAATATAAGCATACTGTAAATGATGAAAAAGATATTTGGTTCGTTGCTTGGAAAGTATGGATTAAAATTGGGAAAGAAATAACAGTACCTCTATTGGAAAACATCAATGATGATTTGTATTTTCCAAGTCAAACGTATTTAATTGCACTTGTGCAAATATTTCCTAGTATTTTCCAGCAGATCAAAAATAATTTTACTTTAGAAGATCTTAAACAACTAGGATCAATTCTCACAAGTGCTGTTACTGCCCCTGCTTATGGAGAAGTATCACCTTACATGTTGACGTCTTCTTCTGATCTTAGCTTGACTCCATTACACGATGGTGTTTTACAAGCAATGGACTTTGTCCAAAAAGAAGCTATTTTTGGTAATAGAAATAAAATGTTTCCAGAAATATTTAAAAGGCTTTTGATATTTGCCAAACTTATTTGTGATCCTCCAAATTATAATTTCATAGATAACAAACAAGCAAAGGCTACAGACTGGGTTAATATTAATTATATTCCATTTGGTGAAAAATCAATTACTATGGTTGTCAAATTGTATGAGAAGACAGCTGAGTGTGCTGAAGTGATAAGTGCAAATATATTACATGACATTATCGCCACTTTGCACGCGCCATTAACTATGAAACACACTTGTGTTACGAGTTGCGTGTGGAAATTAGCCGCAAGTAGTTTAATTATTGTATTGAAAGTTGGTTTAAAAGTTGCAAGGATTCATGTTAACCAGTTTGAGTCAATATGGATTGAATTAGCCGGAACATTAAATGATTTCCTTTTTCCCAAGAAGTAAGTACCCTTTTTTGTATGTATGTATATATATATATATATATATATATATATATATATATATATATATATATATATATATATATATATATATATATATATATATATATATATATATATATATATATATATATATATATATGTAATATATATATATGTATATGTATATGTATATGTATATATATATATATATATATATATATATATATATATATATATATATCTTAATTTTTTAGTAATGTAAATTAGCAACAGAATTTTAATTACCAAAAAAAAATGCCAGCATTCATTCTTTAGTGTTTATGAACTCCTTTTAAACATATGGCATATGAACTCCTGTCTATGTTTATCATTCAATCTCCAGCGATATCAGCTGTTGTAATCTTTGCCACTTTATTTAGATATACCTACTAAATACCTACATTAACAGGATAAAAGAGTGATGCAGGCATCTAGATAATTCAATTTCAGTATTAGAATGGTTATCATTTAAACTCAGGGTGATTATTTTATTGTCAAACCAATTAAGTATTAAATTTCATTGCTCTTACTAATACATTTGTAACTGTTTTAGTTACTTCTTTACTCAAGTTTTGGGGTAATTTTATTAACCCACTTATAGCTGAAATATAATATAATTTTTTTTGAGTATGGACATATTTTCTGATAAAAGAGTGAAATTAATACACACAATCACTACTATAATTAAATTTTTGCACTTAAAAAATTCTGAAAGGCATTTTGGTGGTGTCCTTTTTAAAGGACATTAGCATAATAGACAACAAAAGTATATTCCAGAAGTAGTTTATTTTTTCAATGAAAAAGTATCAACTAAACATATGCATTTGTTCTTATTGAATGTGGAAAGCTTTAAAACAGTTTTTCGGATCTAAGCCAATGTCACATTTTTTACAATAGAAGTTTACTTTATTATGACAAACTGTGCACCTCGTTTGAGATTCATGATAGAATCTGGAACATTCATAGTAAGATTGGGGTAATTTTGATGGTCCTCTCTTTTTGTTCTTTGAATAAGTCTCCATAAATGTCTAGCAACTGCTCGTCGAAATCCCAGGTGGTCCAACTTCCCTCCATTTTTTTATGGAGCTGCCAAGAATTTTGTGGTGCTATGTCAATGGAGTGGCAGAAAAGAGGGAATACCATTTCTTACCTCTAACTAAAATGCGATAGAAGCTGATATTCTGGTCGCACCGATAAACCCCTCCCATTGATTTATTATATATTGTTATCAAATTTGGCTGGTCAATGTACACCAGTTTTCTCTCTTTTTTGTGAGTATCTCTTCACATGTGTCATGGGCACTGAAAGCGAATTTGTAGCAACTGTTACGAAACTATGGTCATTCCATCTGCACAATAGTAACTCATTGTTTGTAGATAAGAACTCATCAGTACCACTCACCTTTTTTTTTATCTGAGTTGAAGGTGTCAATGGGCATTTTTTTGTACGATTCTCTCGTATGGTATCTGCTCCTTTCAATCCTCTATGGAAAGGAGGTGAAAAAAATGTCGAAGAACAGATGAAATGACTTGAAAGGCCACCGGGAATGTAAAGCACCAGCATATTTGAGAATAATGCTTGCCCCTAAGCCTCCTCCTCCTTGATATGGTTCAAACCAGATAATATATCCTGATGGTATGCAACATACCCAAAATTTATACCTCCATCTTATTGGCTTGCCACGTATGAACTGTTTAGAGCTATGTCTTCGATGAACATAGCTCTAAACAGTTCTTCAATGAAATGTAATTTCTAAATCCATATTTAATATTTACCAATAACACTACCAATAGTAGGTTGTAAATTTTGATTAATCAGACGAAATGAATTCTATATGGTAATCAATCAAATGTAGCTACAAAGTTAATGTTTATATCATAGAAAATGAAATAGAGTAATTATGTATTAAACATATAAATCAATATTTATACATAAGGAGTCGGGCCCGTGTCCATGCAATGTTGGGCACTTTAAAGATCCCTACCCTCCTTACAGAAAAGCTGGGGTTCCACAAAATATTCAGGATAGTGAGGCGAGACTTCTCCTCGGCTTCGGTGATTGGCCATAGTTGCGGAAATAGACTGACGTTAAAGAAACAAAACACACACACACACACCTATTAAGTCAATAAAGAGAAGGAACTGGCAACAGTGTGTAAACTCAAACGCAGAAATTCATGTGCATGAGAACTTGGCTGGTTGCAGGAGTTAAAAATAAAGTAAAAATAATCATGAAAATAGTTCAACAACAATGAAATAAAACTTGGACCTTCAGTTCAAAGACATAAATTTAAATGGGCTCCAATTAGATGTGGTAAAATTAACACATGAAAGAAATAGCTAGTTAGAGTTTAAGGTTTGTGTGGCAATAATAAGCTTTAACATATATTGTATATTATATTAGATATATTTAATTAAAGTTCACCGCTATCAAACTAGCAGGTGGTGTTGTGTAAGTTGTAAGCACTATGAGTGAAAGTTTTGGATATGAGCATATAGAAATACTGTAAATAATGCAACAAGTAATTTTAAAAATAGGGTCATGGTGTAATGGAAACTGAAAATTGTCAACAAAAAAAAGTTTCACAGTTTATAAATTAATTACATTTTTTATTTTGGAATCGAGTAGGCTGGTTTCTCGATTTTCTATAAAAGAACAAGAAATGGGGAATGTTTGTAAGGGAGTACATGTCAATGATCCAGAATTTCAGGTTAAATTGACAAAATGACAGTAAAGGAACAGAGGAAGTAAATACCTCAGGAGAGATTTTTTCGGTGAAAGTTGAAACATCAGTGGTTATTTTTAATTAGTTGTGCTAATAATTGAAAGTAAAGCATGAATGGTATGCAGTATCAAGTTATATTACAATAATTATAACTGCAAATAAATATAAACCATAACACCATGACCAAAGAGATGGATAATGTGTCACGTGTCCACCTCAAACTCCAGAAAACGAGCTTGTTAAAAAGGTACCTATCAACTCAACTAAATAAATATGTATACATATTAATTACCATTGCAAATTTGAATATTCAAAATCAAATGAAAATTGAAAGATTGATCAACCAAAAATTAAAGTAGAATCAGCTTGATAAGCAGAAATAACTTATAATTATTAAGATGCTTTATATTTCAATTTTGTAGAAAACCTTGCATACACATATGCAATTTAAGAGTATAGTTTGACTTTCATAAACAAATGAAAATTGTCAATAGATATTTATAATAAATAAGGTAATAATTAAAGTATTAAATTTGCTTTTCTTTCGACATTGATTGAATATAAATGAATAAAGTAAACTCAAGAGAAATAAGGAATATTGTAGGTAAATGAAACTTGTTTTTAAAATATTACAGTATAATTATGTTTCTATACTCATTCTAAGACAATGTAAATTAATAAGTGAGATAAAAGACCGAGGTTGGACACTAATTGTTAATGGAAACTGAAACAGAAAGCAAAATCTCCCCCAAAAAGCACAAAATAATAACAGAGTTATGTGCTATATAATATGAGAGCTACTCATGAAGATAACTTCATTGTCGAAATACATATTCAGCACATAACTCTTTGTTATTATTTTGTAGTGATACTGCTTTTTGTTTTAATAAATCAGACTTGAATAATTTTTTATTTTTGATGGTATTAAAAATACCTGGAACCCAATGCAATTAATGCAGTAGTAAAAATCAACAAACAGATTGTTCTTAATAAAACTTGTATTTTTCAAACAATAATAATGGGAATAAAGCCTCCAAACTTTTAATATAAAATCAACTGATTTTTATAAGTAATACCACTTTTATTTTACTTTGAACTTGCTACAAAGTAAATTACCCTGAGAACTAAAATAAAAAACATTAATTACAAAATTCAGGTATACAAAGTTCTTAATTTTACTTCTTATTTCATTATTCGCTATGATTAGCAGAATATTTTCCACCTCATTTTGTACACTTTTATATTACACTGGTTATATTTGCGCCGGTTAATTTTGTCATTGACATTGATTTTTTTAAACAATTTTTATTGGTTAAAATACATTTGAAACTATTATATAATAATTGAATATAAATATCAACATCATTTACTGCTTGTCAAATAGAGAAATGGAATTTCACTTACTGCACAAAAGAAAAAGGGAGACACATTCAGAGGAATAAGAATGGGTTGTATGCTTGCTTATTTGCGGGTGTATGTGCCGAAATACAATCCTAGGAAAAAGTTAAAATACTTTAAATTAATAATAAAAGTCGTGACGCAACAAGCATGTTAGGGTGGGGACTTTTGGTGGGAATTGGAATTTCTTAAAAAAGGAGAGTTAGGAGTTAATAAAAATGTAGAAAAAAAAGTTTTTAACAACCTGCTGGAGCACTAAAAAATAAACAAGCAGTGAGAAATATGGCTTTTATGGTTTTCAATAATAGTTTCCTAATAATTACTGGGTTTTTAGACCTATTATAGATGAACATAGACTGGAATTCAGGATATGTACAAAAAACTTCATAAAAAAAGTAAATAAAATATACTGTAAATTATTGCTTATTTTCTTTTAAAAATCATATCTGACTGTCCTATAAAGAACTGATAAGAAAATAAAACATTCAATTCGTCAAATTTAAATTAATTCTGACATTTAGCAACAAAGTGTAAATTTAAATATGTATGATGTAATATCATTTTTTATTTTTTTTTATTATTTCTTATGTTGCGCAATATTACAATTGAAATAGCTACGTTCCGCACTCATTTGACTAAATATTTGTGAAGTTCTTCAGTCATAATAAAATGGAACATTCTATACATTTTTATAATCATCTTAAATAATTTACAATTATCTGTAATTTTTTTAAATGAATTGTTTCGTATTTCCAATTGAAAATTGTATTCTTAATCTGATATATTAATATTATTGAACAAAGAGCTGAAAAAGAAGTTAAACAAAATTAATCTTTCACTAATTCTCGGTATAATAAATTAATTAGCTATTAATTTTCTAGTATGTCCAGAAAACTTTACATTTGAGTAGTGATTTACACTCCATAATGATTGATTCATATTTGATAATGCATGACTGCATGGACTGTGCTTATATGTGATATATCTGAAGTTTACCCCCGAGTGATAACAAAAAAATTGTGAACCGATTTTGATAAAACCTGCAATGTTTCTTTCTTTTGTGAGTCTCATAGACGAGTCTGTTAACCAGCCCTGTCCGGACTAGTCTTTCTCTTAAAAATGCAGAGTAATAAAGCTATTTTCATGAAATTTGCATTGGATATATATATATATATATATATATATATATATATATATATATATATATATATATATATATATATATATATATATATATATATATATATATATAGAGGCATGCTAAGTTTCTTGCCTAAAACCTTTTTGTTTTATCTGACTCATAAATCTGTTTCTAAATCTGACCTGGGCCAGAAAATGGTCTGATCTATCAGGTTTCTTTTCTTATGTTAAGAATCTTTACAGAATTCTTCTGTTGACTAGGAAGTGGTCAATATGAATAAATGTAAAGGTGTCTAGTGATATCCAAGTAGCTTTGTGCATGTTTATATGTGGGACGCACACTCATCATATTCTTGCTTGCTGCAAATCCATTCAAAAACTGGTTATTTTTGTTGGTTGTTTCATCCGAACTGTGTTTTCTTATAGTTTGTGCATACTGCCCTTTCTTTTCTGTCTTTGTATTCATAGATTCAATAATCTTATTTTGTTGTTCATTTGGTATTTGGTATTTAAACATTTTGTTTAGATATCAGAAGATCATGGCTTATAAACCTCAATATGTTAGCTAGTCCATTCAGAGATTACTGTACATTTTACTATGTTGTCTGTAACACTATTGGACAACCATATTCGTGCGTTTTGGATGTCATAAAAACAGAAACCAAAGCTGAGCACCGTCATGAAATTTACAGAATCTGATATTTAAGGGTTGAACTGAAAATAAAGTTATTTTACCTGAAGTAGATGGAAAAGCACAAATATGTTTCAATTGGCATCTATAAACTACACACAATAACCTAATTATATTCCTAATGTGAATTTGGGTCAGAGATATACCCACACAGGTTAAATTCTTTCACAATTCTGTCAAAATAGGTAAATACATCCTGTGGGATTTTGCATAATCTTGTACAAGTGTTTAACATTTTATGGAAACTAATACTAATATTGTTTTCAGCTGTCCAGCTCCTGATAAAGGTTTAGATGACTTGGTGTCAGATGAGACTTTAGACTGCCAGCTGATAGAGTTATTAAGGACAGAAGTTTTGCCATATTCAAATCATATTCCCAAAGAATTCATTATGCAAGTGGTTATACTATTAAATAAAGGTTCCATACATTCTGCAACGAATATAAATCCAGACACAGATGCAGAACTGACATTAAGAGAAGAATTTGCCAAGACTTGTTTTGAAACACTTTTACAGTTTTCTTTAATTGGTGGTGATAATGAATCAGTTGTTTTAAGAGGGGATGATAACAATAGTATTGCAGGTCAACTAGCAGTTACTTCCTTATTACAAAGATTCCAAGAAGTCTTACGAAAGTATATAGAGGATGAAAAACTTAGTGGAAAATGTCCGCTGCCAAGGTATTTAAGCAAACAATATTTAGTTAAACCATGTGTATTTCATATTGGGCGAGTTCACTGGGCGCCTGGAGCTGTCAGCAGTTGCATTGTTATATGTTCATCAACATTTTTTGACAACAATGCAGCTGCTGGCGCCTGTTGAACTCTCCCATTGTTATCTTATCGGGTTTGATATCTACGCCCATGGGATGGGAATTAAAATGTATTCTGTCAGCGAAGTTACCTACATGTTAAGGCCAGATTTCTTCACCACCACTCTATCGCCATTGTTCGTAAGTTACTGTTGCAGCTCACATAAACATTTTTAACTTGTTGAGAGTGTGCAAACTTCTTGTGCCAATATATAGCAGGAAACTTACTGCAATTATGCACAACGCCATTTCAGAATTGTGAGCCGATTTTAGAGGTGAGTCGCATTATTTATTCTGTAACCCGAGTATATAATACTATGTACCAAATTATACGTTTTTAGCTGAACGAAAATTTGAGTTATGTACATTAACATTTTTTTATATAGGAGGAAGATTGATAAAAGAGTAAAAATTTGTATGATAAACAAAATTTATTGTTTTTACACCAAAGGTATTCAGGGCTAAGAGGCCAAAAAGTAGCAAAACATTAGACATCAATTTTGTATGAGAAAAACAAAATGGATACATTATATGACGTTAAATTAATCTTTTGTTATATTCCTTCTCACAATATGTGATCTGCAAATTTTGACAAAAGCCAGA
>OZ023269.1:75502024-75539524 GCA_964006375.1 Tillus elongatus | reverse complement strand
CATCAAAATAAGCAATATCAGCCATAAGTATGTGAACAATGTGTATCCAACTGATAACTCAAAAAATAATTAACCACTTTCGATGAAACTTGGCAAGTGCCTTTCTTTTATGAATGGCTGGTACCTCATTTCACAATTGCAATATCAATTCATATACAGTACACTACATTACCATTTTCAAAATAAGCAATATCAGCCATAAGTATGTGAACAATGTGTATCCAACTGATAACTCAAAAAATAATTAACCGCTTTCGATGAAACTCGGCAAATGCCTTTCTTTTATGAATGGCTTGGATAAGTTCGTTAGCCAAGAAAATCAGGAAAGTTTTTCCGCGAAAATTTTGAGTTTTCTTTCAAAAAAAATTTTTTTCTCCGAAAATTACAAAGGTATTTTAATGAAATTAGATGGATATGTTGCCTTGGGAAGGACCTTACTACGTCCCAAAATTCAACTTTCTAAGTTTATAGAAAATTGAGTTATTCAAATTTTGAATTTTCTTTCGAAAAACATTTTTCTCCGAAAATTACAAGGTTATTTTAATGAAATTTTGTGGATATGTTTCCTTGGGAAGTACCTTACTACATACCAAAATTCCATTTTCTAAGTTTATAGAACATCAAGTTATTCAAATTTGAAGCATTAATAAAAATTCACTACCATAACGCACTTGCTGCGTCCCGAACTTTTAGTCAATTTTCGTAGAAAAAATTCACTAATGGGGAGATCCCGACTTTTGAATTTTGAAAACATTTTTGCAAATGAGCGCGAACTGTGACCCCTAGAACCCATATCCGGCTCAGTTTTAATTTTTATATGTTTATATATATATATATATATATATATATATATATATATATATATATATATATATATATATATATATATATATATATATATATATATATATATATATATATATATATATATATATATATATATATATATATATATATATATATATATATATGTATGTATGTGTGTGTGTGTGTATGTATGTATCACACCGATAACTAAAAAAAATAATGGGCCGATTTTGATAAAATTTGGCATGTACCTTCCTTTTGTAAATGGCTTGGATTAGTCCGTTAGTCAGGAAAAACGGACGAGGTTTTCCGTGAAATTTTTGAGTTTTCATTCGAAAAAAATGTTTATCTCAAAAAATAAAAAGTTCGGGACGCAGCAAGTGCGTTATGGTAGTGAATTCAAATGTTTTTAATAGCAAATATGTGTTTTTTTTTTAGAAAGCAGGCATCAAATTTGATTACCAGTATAACATATATAGTAAAAACAATGTGCCATGTTTCATCAAAATAACTTTATTGTTTGAAAACGTACAAAAATTTCCGAAAGTAAACTTAAAGTGTAACCGAAAAAATCTGTTTCTTGGTCAACCTTACATATATATATATATATATATATATATATATATATATATATATATATATATATATATATATATATATATATATATATATATATATATATATATATATATATATATATATATATATATATATATTGAAACTGACCCCGGATATGGGTTCTAGGGGTCCTAGTTCGCGCTCATTTGCAAAAATTTTTCAAAATTCAAAAGTTGGGATCTCTCCATTAGTGAATTTTTTCTGCGAAAATTCACTAAAAAGCTATGATAACCAAATTTGGTAGGTAGGTTTACGATATAAAAAGTAAACTATACACCAAAATTTAGATTTCTATGTTACAAGAAAAAAAGTTATAATAAAATATTTTGTGCCAGATCATTTCTATGGAAATTCACTACCATAACACACTTGCTGCGTCCAGGCTTTTTTTTTAACTAGACTATTAGTGAATTTTCTTTTAAAAAAAAACTAATGAGGTGATCCCGACTTGAATTTTGAAACAATTTCTTCAAATGAGCGCTAATTATGTCTCCTAGAACACATATCCGGAGTCAGTTTATATATATATATATATATATATATATATATATATATATATATATATATATATATATATATTATATATATATATATATATATATATATATATATATATATATATATATATATATATATATATATATCACACCAATAACTCAAAAAATAATTGGCCGATTTTGATTAAATTTGGTGAATACCTTCCTTTTGCAATTGGCTTGGATAAGTTCTTTAGCCAGGAAAATCAGCCCTGGTTTTTCCGGAAAATTTTGTGTTTTCTTTCGGAAAAAAATCATATCCGGAAATAAAGTAAGGGCAACAAAATTTGGTACACAGGTTTATATCACTATAGTTAAATTACCTCTGTAGGTTAAAAGGCAAAAAAGTTATAGGCATTTAAAAAATAATAAATTTAGGTTTTCCTCAAAATGTCAAAAGTCGCGATTTAAAACGTCAAAATTGCCAACATTTAGACAAAAAACCTGAGACTAATACGAGCTATGAAAAGAAAATGTCTCAAGAAGAGTGTTTTACAAAGCCTGAAATCTTAGCTTCAACCGTCATTAGCCTTTATTTTACTAAAATATTTCCAGAAAAATCATTTCAAATAGACCCTTTCTCTGATGCTTTAGCAGTAGTCTTAGCTATAGAGTTTATCGTTTAATGGTATATAATTTTTGTCGAATTTTCGTAAAAAATCAATAAAGCTCAATATATCCGTTATTATACAAGATACGAAAAAAATTGTGTACATTAATTATAGGGTGTCTTGAGCTACATCTTTAAAAAATATTTCTACAATCACAGGATAGCCCATAAGTCGTTGAAAATACTTTTTAATCGAAGACGCCTAATGTTATTGCATTTTTGCGTTTTTCCATCGAAATCTAATGCATGATTGTAAGAAAAAAAATTCTGGACGCAGCAAGTGCGTTATGGTAGCGAATTTTCATTAAATGCTTCAAGTTTGAATAGCTCAATTTGCTATTAACCTATAAGATTGACTAAGAAACCAGTTTTTTCGGGAACACTTTAAGTTTACTTTTGTACATTTTCAAACAATAAAGTTATTTTGATGAAACATGACACATTGTTTCTACTATATAGGTTATACTGGTAACCAAATTTTATTCCTGCTTTCTTTGAAGAAAAAAACACACATATTTGCTATTAAAAACATTTTAATGAAAATTCACTACCATAACGCACTTGCTGCTTCCAGGCTATTTTTACTAACTGTTTTATACCTGATCATAATTTGTATGTTTTTATTCCTTGTTTTACTATTAGAGGCCAGGAATTCTGATTTAAGATCTCCATAATGATAATTTAATGCTTCTAAAGCATAAAGTTGTTCAATGCTTAGAGAATTGTTAACAGTGGAATTATTTTGGTTGATTATCTTAAGTAGGCTTTTTATATTACATACCTACTTATTTATTCGATTCACTAAGTAATTCTTTTTTTTTTATACTACTTATTTATTCAATAACGTAACAGACAAGCCTGAGAAGCTAATCTACTGAGAAATGGTTCTTAATAATGAATGGTTAGTTATTCCAATTGTAGTGGACTTAATGGAACTTTATAAGGAAATACCTGTTAAATAGATCACATTTATGAATTTACATCGCTAAAAATAAAACGTTATGTTTTATTCTCTGCACGCTATTGAATTATCTTTTAATCGGTTTTCCTAAACTGTACTCTAAGAAGAGAAACAAAGCGAAGTCTTGTTTTTCTATAAACAATCCAGTTTGTGTGCGTGCGGCATGTATATTGATGCCTGCTTGTGTGTTGGTAAAGTGAGTGTGTGTGTGTGTGTGTGTGTGTGTGTGTGTGTGTGTGTGTGTGTGTGTGTGTGTGTGTGTGTGTGTGTGTGTGTGTGTGTGTGTGTGTGTGTGTGTGTGTGTGTGTTTGTCTTTGTCCGTGGTATAGTGTGTTTGTGTGTTGATGTGTGAGTGATGTGTACATGTGTGCATATGGTTGTGTGTCTTTGCATGCGTCGTGCATGTCATTGATAAAGATTCAATTTTAAAACATATTGACACCTAACAAACAAACAAACAAACAAACAAACAAACAAACAAACAAACAAACAAACAAACACACACACACACACACACACACACACACACACACACACACACACACACACACACACACACACACACACACACACACACACACACACACACACACACACACACACACACACACACACACACACACACACACACACACACACACACACACACACACACACACACACACACACACACACACACACACACACACACACACACACACACACACACACACACACACACACACACACACACACACACACACACACACACACACACACACACACACACACACACACACACACACACACACACACACACACACACACACACACACACACACACACACACACACACACACACACACACACACACACACACACACACACACACACACACACACACACACACACACACACACACACACACACACACACACACACACACACACACACACACACACACACACACACACACACACACACACACACACACACACACACACACACACACACACACACACACACACACACACACACACACACACACACACACACACACACACACACACACACACACACACACACACACACACACACACACACACACACACACACACACACACACACACACACACACACACACACACACACACACACACACACACACACACACACACACACACACACACACACACACACACACACACACACACACACACACACACACACACACACACACACACACACACACACACACACACACACACACACACACACACACACACACACACACACACACACACACACACACACACACACACACACACACACACACACACACACACACACACACACACACACACACACACACACACACACACACACACACACACACACACACACACACACACACACACACACACACACACACACACACACACACACACACACACACACACACACACACACACACACACACACACACACACACACACACACACACACACACACACACACACACACACACACACACACACACACACACACACACACATATACATACATTCTATAATTTACGGCCACAGTTACAAAAGTCTTTATATTCAATTGCAGGTACAAATAATTAAAATTGTGTCTACTACAAATACAGACACTTCTTTATTTTTAATATGTAAATTATTTGAAGAAGATTGTGCCATTGCTACTTAAATTAGTTTTATTATTACATTTTTATTGTTTTTTACAGCTGTGTACCATATGTAGCTGATCCAGAAAATACAACTCTGTTACAAACAGCATTGCTTTTGTTTAGGAAATTCAATCAGTTTCCTCAAGCTCTTAGACTTGCTATGCAGTTAAATGATAGAACTTTGATTGAGGAAATATTTTTGTCTTGTTCAGATATGTAAGTATGTAGATTATACAAATAATATTTATTTTTAAGTATGTACAGCAAGTCCCCGCTTACTGTCCTTGTTATGGACCTAACAATCGCGACGTTAAGTGAAACGACGTAAAACGAATCATTGTGAATGAATGTGTATGTACATATGTGTTACTACTTATGTATTATGTACATGCCTACAATCTACATTATATTATGTACTCATTTTTTACCTACTATTTTAGACTTTTTTTAGAATAATAACATTATACTGAATAAGTTTTAACGTTAACGATACATTTGCGTACAACAAACTGTGACAGTATAATGAAGCAACACTAAATGCGACGATGTTATGAGATGACTTACTGTACAACCACCAATAACTAACAAGTTGCATGTCCTGATTTCGTGGTCTCAGAAGGTTTTATTTGGTTACTTTGATTCTATGCAGAATTAAACTTGTTTGATAGTTATTTAAGTCTATGTATTTGAGACCAGTAACTGAGAAAGAAATTATCAGTATTGTAGCTTACCTGAATGCTTCAACTGCAACCGGTTTTGATAATATATCTGTTACAGTTATTGAGACCTGCATTGACTTAATATGTACACCTTTATGTCATATTATAAACAACACATTTCAATATGGATGGAATTTTTTCCCACTCTCTTAAAGTTGCTATTGTTTCTCTCATCTTCAAACAGGGTAACGCTACATTAAAAGAAAATTACAGGCCATTGAATGTAGAACCCGTTTTTTCTGAAATATACGAAATGGCATTTGAGTTTTTAAAAAGCTCACGTTACGAAAAAACGCGGGTCATATACGTATAAGGTGGGCCATGCACACAATACACTGTAGTTATGTCAAATCCTTGTGACTTCCAGGACTACTCTTAAAGCTTAAAATTGCAAGATAAAACTAAACACACACAAATATATATATATATATATTCGGAAAGATTTCTGCAGTCTTCAATGTGAGACATACTTGGTTCTCGGGTTGAACCGCGTCCAGAATTTTCGGCTTCTGTTTTGGAGCCATTTTCAAGAGGTAAAGGAAATATGTAAGGACATGAACTCTAAGGTTTCAATCTGCCTACTCCTTAGAGCGGTCGACAAAGGTGGTTTGGGTTGTAGCTTGTATGCTTCAATCTGCCTACCACCCAAATCTCGCCGGAGATCGTCTCTAAGGTCCCAGTGTGTCCAACCCTAGGCCTGAGAGATCTGGCAGTTCGTTGCAAGTCTTGTATTGTATGTACTGTTTCGTCTACCTGCTTCGTTATCAGTGTAATTAGTCGGGTCACAGTCAATTGTCAGGGGCTTTCGTCACAGTACTTAAAGGATTAAGTGGATTGTAGGTATTTGTTGAGTCAGAGGCTTTCGTTGCGGTACTTAAAGGATTAAGAGGATTGCAGGTATTTGTTGCGTCGGGTAATGGGGCAATAAAATTTTCTATTAAATTTATTGTCTTTTTGTGTGTTTGTAATGAAGATATAATAGGTTTCCAAGTAATCGGAAGACGAAGACCATCATCTCTCTTATTTAAACAATCGGGACGTTTTTCGATCTCGATCGCTTCACGGATAATTCTGGTTTTGAAGTTGTAAACCAGGGCTATTGTGGAAGTCTATTTTGTGTCCGGTATGCATATGATGTATGGCCAGCGCCGATGAGGGGTCGGATTTTCTAACTGCGAGGGTGTGTTCATATATTCTATTGTAGATGCATCTATTTGTTTGTCCTACATAAGTTCGGTAACAGTCGGAACATGGATGTCAAATTTGATAAAAACTCCCTAGGATACGATTCAAGTTATTCAAGTCTGTTGATCATGCTGGGCAATGTTGAGGACAATTAATTCCACGACCTATTCATCGATATGGAAACTGTTGGTTTAAAAATCCATGAACATTTGTAGTGAAAGCGGTGGCGCCCCATCATGCATAAACCACATTTTGCTGCGCAGGTGTAAGGGCAGCTCCTCCAGTAGCTTAGAAAGAACATTTTGCAAGAAAAGCAAATATGATCTATCGATATGGAAACTGTTGGTTTAAAAATCCACGAATATTTGTAGTGAAATGTGGTTGTGTCCCATCATGCATACCCCACATTTTGCTGCACAGTTGTAAGGGCAGCTCCTCCAGTAGCTCAGGAAGAAGATTTTCCAAGAAAAGCAAATATGATGTGCCGTTTAAGGGTCTGGTAAAATAACCGGCCCAACCAAATGTCCTCCAACAATACCTGCCCACACATTTATTTTAAGTTCTCTTTGGAAATGGTGGGTTACTGTGGCATGTGGATTTACATTCGAATATTCGTGGCAGTTGTGCGCATTCGTAATCCTTCTCCTTGTAAAACAAGTTTCCGTAAAAAGAATGGTCTTGAGAAAAATCAATATTCTGATGTAACATGAAATTACAAAAAAAACAGTCTTGCCACTAAATCCTGCGGTAGCAGTTCTTGGACTTTTTGAAGGTGATAGGTTTGCAGCAGACTGTGTCTGATAATTCTATGGACCGTCTGCTGTTTTATATGAAACTGCCTGGATAGTCGTCTGGTGCTGGTTTGAGGCTTACTCTCAATACTGTCTATAAGATGCTCCTCAGTTCGTGCATTCACTGCATGAACGCATCCTCCAGCATGTTTTATGAAAAAGGAACCCGTTTCCCGAGATCTACATTCAACCTTGGCAAACGTTTGACGATGTGGTATAATACAATTAGGAAATCTTTTTCAATATACCTCTACACTTCTGTGGCAATTACCCATGCAAAACCCTAATTCCATAATACTGTCAACTTGTTCATTAACTGAGAATTTTTCAGCCATTTTGAGCAACAAGTTATTACCACAATAGAAAACAGGAAACACACGACAATAGTTATTGTAAAACTTAATAAATTTAAGCAATGTCAGATTCGACAACAACTGTAACCTAGCAACAGATGACTTGCAGAGCGCCCAAGGCATCCTCTATGAGACTTTAATGTTTAATAAAATCTTCAAGGGACGTAATTTTGTTTTGATCTCAACTCTAAAAAAAATTTAATTTTCTCAAAAACGGGTGGTTTGTCGAAAAAGTGACAAGAGGAGAAAAATATAGAAAATTTAATTTTATATAAAATTGATGGACTTTAACTTTTAATTGGGTTAGGGTTTAAAAAAAGCAAATCATTAAAAGGGTGACTCACCCCTAATTCACCCCTTTTTTAGTTTATATCTACTTCAAATTTTTGTCACTGTTGATAAAAGAAAACCATCTACCAAATTTGGTTCTTCTATGTTAGGGCACTGCTGCAATACAGCTGTTTCTTATAGTTATTAAAGAATCTTCAGAGGTCAATATCTCACCAATCATGGGCGTCGCAGAAAATTTTTATATAAAACAATCGGCATGTTTTGAGGTCCTCTACACGCACGCATTCTGTGTCCATTGTGTTGTGAATCAGCCTCATATATATATATATATATATATATATATATATATATATATATATATATATATATATATATATATATATATATATATATATATATATAATTTTTTTTTGTAGAGCCGTTCAAAAACAGCTGGCATTTATGTTAGGTAGGCAACAGATTTATATTGAAATACCTGAAACAACTCCAGAATATGAAGACCTTATTGAAATTATGGCTAACTGTCATCTAAATAATCATTTTCTAAACTTAGGAAGAGAGGTGAGTAAAAGATATATTTATAATATTCATTAGCTATCACTACAACATATATTATGATTTTTAACAATTGTTAAAAATATCAGGAAAGTATTTGATGTTTGTTTAAATGGAAATATTTGTATTTTTATGTTGAGTAGCACTAAATTTGAGACAAATTTTTATAATCAAAAATCGGTAATTGATGAGCTCACCATGATAGAAGTAGATATAGATGGACCAGCATCTTACACATGTGCGTGACGTCAGTAGTAGTGGTCGTTAGGTGGTGAGGTTTTGGGGGCCTGTATTGATTATAGACTGGAACCGTATATCAGCGATCGTCCACCAGGTGGCAGTGGTTGCATAGCTGGTAGTAGTTAAGGTGTTAAGATGTTCTTCTATTTAGTAACTTTTTTACCATGACTTGTAGAGGAAATTTAATAAATTTGTTAAATCCCACATAAAAAAAATTATATTTGGGATTATTTATGTAACCTAGTACAAAACAATTATAATGAAATTTTAAAATTAACAAAATTCAATTTCACTTTATTTAGGAACCAGATATTTGGTTTTCTGATTTATCGTCTGTTTTTTGTCCACTGTTAAAATGTCTGAACAAGTTCCAAAAATGTTTCGATAGTGGACCCTACTAAGCTCAGAAGTTGAGACTGATTTTTTGAAGAATATTCATTAGGACGCTTTTGTCTTATTGTCAATTTTGTGTTGTTTTCTTCTGTTTTACTTTATTCCATGGCAGATTCTCTCCATTTCCTGCACTATTGGCGTTTTTCTCGGGGAGTTAATTTATGAATTTCATTACAAGAGGCTTAGACACTGTTTGTACTTTGCACTGTTTTCCTTTAATTTGTCCCGAGATTGTGGCATCCAGATTTTTTTTCCATTTCATTTTCTCCCGCTCAGCTGATTTCTTTTTCACCATGAATGTTGAAAGAAATGTTGATCTAGGTGTACAGTAGGGTGAATCCCGATTTCTTGATTTTCTAAAACGTTATAAAAGAAAATTCTTTCCCATTAGGGAGAAAGTTATTCTATATTTTTTAGATTTAAAAAAATGTGACTGAAGTTGTTTGTGTAGTGAACATGATACTCTTCGCAGTTTTTTATTTTTATTTTTTGCAGTTCAAAATTTTTCATTGCAATATTGCAATAATTCTTTGTAAGTTACACACCAAATTTATTAGAGTAAAAAAAAACAAATTTTAAGGCTGCTTTTAAAACCCATCAAGCACTGAATTTGTGATACATTCGAGATTGAAGGCCGAAATTGTACACGAAAAAAACATTTATTCAAGAATTTTAGAAAACACTTCACTCAATCATCAATAATTTATATTTATTTAAAAAAAAACATTTACTGCGCATTCACAATGTTGGAAAAAATTAAAATGTTCAAAACTTGAAACACATGATGGCGTCATGTTTCTTTTCTGTTTTTAGTGATGCTTCACTAATGAGGAAATCGTGGCTTGAATTTTTGAAAAATTTCTTCAAATGAGCGCAAACTTAACACCCTAAAACACACATCTGAGGTCAGTTTCAACTGTTGTGTACAAAGTGATGATAAAGTTTGGAACATAATTCAAAATGTGTTATTTAATTTTAACAAGAAAAACGCTCTGACAGGTTAAATTTATCTTTTCAATTGCCAACTTATGACGTAAACATTACATTTATAGCGTCACATATCTCTAAATCATGAAGTTATCATAAGCTTTTTGAATGACAACCACATTTTTTTCTGTTTTTTCATAGACCTGCGTACTACTTAAATGATACTTTAAAAAAATTGGTACCTGACAACAATTTTTCGAAAAAATTGCATTATTTACTTTAAAAAATGGAAACGTAGATTTAATAAAAAGTAAGAAATCTTTCTCACCGTTTTTATTTATGACTAGTTTTCTTTAGAATAATGAAATTTTCCTTTACTTTTCTAAAGTAATGAGCACTTGATTTTGTGATTTCTAGTGAAATTTTACTATAAAAAAAATTCACTAATAGAGAGGTATTGATGGTGAGACTTTGCAAAAAAAATTTCAAATGAGCGCGAACTAGGACCTCTCGAATGGCTTGGATGAGTTCGTTAGCCAGGAAAGTCGCACAAGGTTTTCCGGGAATATTTTGATTTTTCTTTTGAAAAAAAATTTTTTCTCCGAAAATTACAAATGAAATTTGGTGGATAAGTTGTTTTGGGAAAGACCTTACTACATACCAAAATTCAACTTTCTAAGTTTATAGAAAATGGAGTTGTTCAAATTTGAAGCATTTAATAAAAATTCACTACCATAACGCACTTGCTGCGTCCCGACATTTTTTATATGTTGTCGTTTAACTATTTGACAGGTGGAACAAAAAGTACAGTCAAAATGAATTTTTAACAACACTTGTGATAATTTATTGATTATTTGCTGTTACCAGTATTTAGTTATCGGACTTTTATCACAGTATGGATTTGGAATTCACTGAATAAAGACAACAATGTTAAATCGTTAATTGATTTCAATTATTACCTGCTGTTTAAATTAATTAATTGGCTTAGTGGTGAAAGTGTAAAAGTAATCAATTCTAATTCGAATTTAACAAAAATGGTACTAAGTGAAGATTTGAACCTGTGATGAACACTTATAAGTGCCCTTGGAGAACCCAAATCACCACAACACATCTTTTTAAAGACCTGATGATCGTTTTACTAACAAAGTTAGCGACATGAAACATGCCATAATGATAATTGGATAAGGTGACAAGTTTAGAAGTCATCAGGAAACATGCGAGTTATTTAACCAACAACATCCTGATAGACCGCCAATTGCAAGATATACAGTAAGTAAATTGGTTGCCAAATTCACATAAACGGGATCTGTAAAAGATTTGCCTCGACAAGGTCGACCTCGAGTAAGTGAAGAAGTCAAATTGGATATATTGCTTGAATCTGAAGAAAATCCTCACCATTTTACCAGGCAACTAGCCCTAAATAACAACGTGGACCAATCTTTAGTGGTAAAATTATTCAAAGAAGAGAAGTATCATCCTTACAAAGTGCAATTGATACTCAAGTTAAACGATGATGATTCAGTCCGCCATTTAAAGTTTTGCTAACAATTAATGTTACACTGCGATGAAGATCCCAATTTTCTTAACATACAATTTTCTAGTAAAGCCACTTTTTGCCTGAATGGAACAGTAAATCGTCACCATTCAAGATAATGGTCGCGGGAAAATCCCTATTAGACTCAAGACTCCCACAGTCAACGTCATGGTAAAGTTAATGTATGGATGAGAATAATCGGACGGCGTTTCATAGGACCTTACTTTTTTCAAGGAAATCTTACAGCAATAAGTTACCTAAATTTTTTGTGATTGGATTTAGTGCCAGCTCTGGCAATAATTTTTCCAAATAATGACGAGACAGATGTGCTCCATCAAGATATTTGGTTTCAGCAGCCTCCTCTCTTTGGTGTAGACGTCCGTCAATATCTAGATGCCACATTTCCCGAAATAAGGATACGATATCGAGGAGCAATTGGTTGGCCACCACGTTCCCCAGACTTGACTACCTTGGATTTTTTTGTGGGTTATTTAAAATCAAAAGTTTATTTTAACAGACCAAATGATTTATAGGAGCTACAGCAAAGAATTTGCACTGAAATAGAGCAAATTAGTCCTGACATTTTTGAGCACAATGCACAAAGTGCTTATTCTCATATCTGCCAATGCCAAATGGTAGGTGAACAATTTGAACATTTGCACTAAATTTTGTTTGTTTTTCTTGGTTCAGTGACTTTTTCCATCATTTAAGTAGTAAGCAAGTCTATGGAAAAACAGCAAAAAAAATATGGTTGTCATTGAAAAAACTTACGGTGACTTCACCATTCAATAGGTGACGTCATAAATGTAATTTTTATGTCATAAGTTGGCAATTTAAAAGACAAAATTGACCTGCCCGAGCGTTTTTCGAAGAAGAAAAAAACGCATTCTTTATCAGCACAATATATATATATATAATATATATATATATATATATATATATATATATATATATATATATATATATATATATATATATATATATATATATATATATATATATATAGTTTAACAGGCGCTAAATATGAGTTCTAGGGGTTCTAATTCGCGATCATTAAATTAAATTTCGAAACTCGCGACCTCTGTATTACCGAATTCTATTAATGAAAATACAAGACTTTGTATAAAATGATTATTATTATATTGGTAGTTTTGTTTACAGGATGCTAATTTTTTACGTGTCTGTTTTAGCTTGATATAATGGAGCCAAAAACACCAGAAGATGTTTATAAATCACATCTAGAAAACACAAGACCTCAGTTTGGTGGAAGCCAAGTGGATTCAGCTAGACAAAATTTGGCTGCTAGTTTTGTCAATGGTTTTGTTAATGCTGCTTTTGGCCAGGATAAATTATTAATGGAAGATGGTAACAAGTGGCTCTACAAAAACAAAGAGCATGGTATGCTAAGTGCTACAGCCTCCCTAGGATTGGTGAGTAGTTTTCACTGTATTCATTAGTATTGATGTACAGCGAGAATTGGAACAACCTAGACTTCAGTTATAGATAATATATAAGTCAATCGAATCTTAGAAATTGCTTTGTGCCACTTTCACAATGAAGTTTTGATTCCTGCTATCTCATACATTGTTTAATTGACACCGCAAATTCATTAGTCAACTGTTTTGTGCATTTAATTTATAGAATCTTTTAAAGTTGGTTTGCTTGCTAGTTGTTAGTGTAAACATCTATCAGTGTAATGTATTATTATTCACCATATTGCCAGTTTACCTGAGTAAAGCATTGGAATAAGTAAGTATATGATGGCACTCTGGAAAGTGACTGTGACAAGACACAAAACCTCAGAAATTTATCAGAAGTTGTGTAGCCAATTATTTCCCCTAAGTACTAATGTTTTGTGAACAGTTAAGGGTGAATCACTTCTTGATATCTAAACAATAATTATATAATGAAAACCACTATTTTCATACCAAAGTTATTTTGCTGTAAAAGTGTAGGTAAATTATTTTTAATGTCTGACATCTGTAATCAATAACTAAGTGTCAAATTATTTATTATCTTCTCCAAACTACATCTAGATTGTTATAGTAGGCTTATAAAAAGTTCCCAAATTGTTTCCAGATTTTCATGGCTCGCTAGATATTTCTGAACACTGTCTATTTTCACGGATTAGCGTTTAAAATTCAAAATGTGTATCAATAACCTTTTAATGTGAACGAAATGTAACATTAAGTAGTGAAGATTTCACTGCATGTAAGAAAAAACTTCAGTGTGGTAAGTTGCACTGGGACTACAGGGGTGGCCTTGTTTTGGTTTTAGACTGGCTCATGCATTTATTTGGCTTATTTTCTCTTTTCTAACCAAAAAGAAAAGCTACCCTTTGAATAATCGGAATTCAAATTTCACCTGTCTTTGAACCAATGCTACTTGAGTTTCTATTGGCTGAATTGCGTTCCATAAGAAGTCTAGACTGTTTCAATTCTTGCTAGTGTATGCTGTCCAGGAGAAATGGAAAAATGTATCCTAGATGTCAAAATCAGCACAAAAAAAAAAGTTCCTATAGATAGAAGTGAAAATGGTACTACAGGGTGTAAGAAAATCATTTAAAGTGGGTTTTCTTAATATCTCAAAATATGTATGTATTTGTTTCTTAATCAGCAACAATTTCTAAAAAGGAAACATTCCTTGAGGTTTTCTGGTAAAATAAACCGTTTTCGACTTAAAAAACTATTTTTCTGCACACATTTTTCGAAATCACCAGTTCAAATTAATTTTTTACAAGTGGGCATTGGAAGAGCTGTAAAAGGCTTTTTGATAAATAATAATTGACAGATTAATTTGAAATAAACAGTAACAGTATTGCTTTTTACTGTGTTCTGGATTTAAACTGGGACATTCGCTTCATGTATTGAAGTGGTTCAAGACAATTTTATACAAATACTGAACAGGTGGCCACAGGTAACGTGTGGGTAGACATTAGGAAGTACAGTAGAAATCTTAAAAGCTATATATTTATTATTCAATTTTAAAACATAACTTAAAACTATATGTATTATATTTAGACATAATATACACACCAAAGTACATATTAGTTCAGACCCTTATTACAGGGCTTCCAATTTTATTAAACCTCATGATGTATCTTACCACTTTTAATTCACTATAATTTTAGTTAATACAGCTTTAATTTGTTAAAATTGAAAATGTTATTTAAACAAAATTTAATATTTAACAAATTTTTACTCAGTTGTTTGTAAGTACTTTGTACATTCATATATTAATTATTGTATATTTCCTTTTATTTTGCAGCATTTTATTACATACATATAATTTTAGCATCCGTACATATCCAGATTGCTATCTGGTGCGCATCCTTCATCAACGAGTTAATAACACATTTTATTACACATACAATTGAGCCACAAATTTGAAAGTGATGCCAAATATGGGTTTTTGGGGTCGTAGTTCGTACTCATTGGAAGAATTTTTTTCTAAATTTAAGGGTTGCGATCTCTTTGGAGTAAAAAAATTCATTAAAAGTATATAAATTCGGGGCGCAGCAAGTGCATTATGGTAGTGAACCCTGTGGGTCCGGGGACTAACTAAAAGAATAGGTCCAAGGTAACTCCTGCCTATCGTAAAAGGCGACTAATTGGAATCAAACACTGGCGGGGGTCTTGTCCATGTGGGCTTGGAGGGAGGCGGATATCTCTGGGGAGTGATGTACACCCGGATTTTGAGGCCTCCACTCTGGGCTTAGAAATGGATGGTTGCCCGCACTTGGTTGTTACTCGGGACCAGGGTTCCGGATGGGTGCCGCCTTGGGTTGAGTACTGGCGGGTGTCGTGTGTCTAGACGACCCGGAGGGGGTTGACAACTCTGATGAGTGATAAACACCCGCAGTTTGGGGCCCCCACTGTGTGCTTCAGAACGGACAGACGGCCTCGCTTGTGCGATTGCCGGGAGCGGGGCTTGATGGGATGTCGCCTTGAGTCTAGCACTGGTGGGTGTCGGGTCTAGACGAACCCGTAGGAGAGCTGAGATCTTTAGGGGTGAAATAAAACTAAGGGTTGAGGCCTCTTCTGTGAGCTTCGAAATGGACAAACGACCTCACTTGGATGCTCCTCAGATGCAGGACTTCATGATACTGCACCGAGTCAAACACTGACTGATGTCTGGTCCAGACGTACTCGGAGAGAGGTTATCTCTCTTTGAGCTTTGAGACGGGCAAGCGACTTCGCTCAGATGGCAGTACATCTGTCAAGCAAAGTTTCACCTCGCAGGTGTCGTCTCCTGTCGGAAGCTCGATTTGTTGGGTGAAATTTAAACTAACTCTGGCAGGTGTTGAACCTGGATAAACCCGGAGGTGGCTGGGGTCTCTAGGGGTGGATTACACCTGGAGACTTGGGCCTACTCTGTGAGCATCGATACAGGCTAATGACCCTGCCTGGATGCTGCTCGAGGGCGCTACTTCATGATACCACCTCGAGTCAATGAAACACTGGCGGGGGTCTGGTGCAGGTGAAGCTGGGGGGAGGCAGACATCTCTGGGGAGTGATCTGCACCCGGAGTTTGGCGCCTCCACTGTGGCCTCAGAGACTGACAATTGGCCTCGCTTGGCTGTTACTCGGGAGTGGGGTTCCAGATGATACCGCCCTGGATTGAGCCCTGGCGTGTGTCGTGTGTCCAGACGTCCCGAGGGGCTCTGATCTCTGATGAGTGGTAAACACTCGGAGTTTGGAGCCCATACTGTGTGCTACGAAACAGACGGACGGCCTCGCTGGGGTGATGCTCGGGAGTGGGACTCGATGGGATGTTGCCTTGAGTTTTAACACTGTTAGGTGTCAAGTTTGGAAGAGCCTGAGGGGAGCTGAGATCTCTAGGGGTGGATTACAACTGGAGATTAGATGCTGCTCGAGAGCGGCACTTCATGATACCATCTCGAGGCAAACACTGACTGATGTCGGGTCCAGATGAACTCGGAGAGAGGTTATCTCTCTTTGAGCTTCGAAACGGGCAAGCGACTTTACTCAGATGGCAGTACACCTGCCAAACAAACTCTCACCCTCAAGAAAAGAGTGACTCCCTCAGGGAGCTGGAATTGATGGGTGAAATCTAAATAATTAGACGTGAGCCACAATAGACCTAAGGTCGCGGTGGAGGGACTGAAATAGCCCACTCACAATAAAATCTAATCTAATCATCTATGGTTGTGAATTTTTATTAAATGCTTCAAATTTGAATAACTCAAATTTATATAAAGTTATAAAGTTGAATTTTGGTACGTAGTAAGGTCTTTCCCTAGGCAACATATCCACCAAATTTCATTAAAATAACTTTGTAACTTTCGGAGAAAAAAATTGAACATTTAAAAACTTAATTTTCTATAAAGTTAGAAAGTTGAAGTTTGGTACGCAGTAAGCTCCTTCCCAAGGCAACATATTCATCAAATTTCATTAAACACCTTTGTAATTTACAGAGAAAAAATTTTTTTTGAAAGAAAACTCAAAATTTTTCCGGAAAACCTTGTCCGATTTTCCTGCCTAACGAACTCATCCAAGCCATTAATAAAAGAAAGGCACTTGCCGAGTCTCACCGGAATCGGTTAATTATTTTTTGAGTTATCAGATGGATACATATACATATATATATATATATATATATATATATATATATATATATATATATATATATATATATATATATATATATATATATATATATATATATATATATATATATATATATATATATATATATATATATATATATATATATATATATATATATATATATACACGGATATCGGGAACAATAGTTATCTTCGTTATTATTTAAGCTACGAAGTCGGTTAAATGGGCATAGTTGACCAACTGGACACCCTGCTTCTGAATATGTCACGGATATCTAGATTGCACAACCATTGTTAAATCTGTTGACTTAACCTCAATTTTTTTAAATGGAACGATATGAATATTTTGTGTTCAATCGACTCAGGGCAAGCCATTCTATACGTACACATAATAGTCTTTCCATCCCAGTACAATATTCCGAAGATAACTTGATCCCAATCGTTGCCAATTGTAGGTGTTTACGGAAATCGGGAACAATAGCTATCTTCGTTACTGTTTGAGCTGAGAAGTCGGTTAAATAGGAAAAGTTGACCAACTGGACACCCCGCTTCTGAATATGTCACGGATATCTAGATTGCACAACAACTGTCAAATCTGTTGACCTAACCTCAATTTTTTTAAATAGAACGGTATGAATATTTTGCGTTCAATCGACTCAGGGCGAGCCATTATATACATACACATAATAGTCTTTCCATCCCAGTACAATATTCCGAAGATAACTTGTTCCCAAACATTGCCAATTGTAGGTGTTTACGGAAATCAGGAACAATAGCTATCTTCGTTATTATTTGAGCTAAGAAGTCTGTTAAATGGGAAAAGTTGACCAACTGGACACCCCACTTCCAAATACGTCACGGATATCTAGATTGCACAACAACTGTGAAATCTGTTGACATAACCTCAATACTTCTAAATAGAACGATATGAATATTTTGCGTTCAGTTGACTCAGAGCGAGCCACTGTACAAATACACATGTATATTTAAAACTAAATTTTATCTCCCAAAAACGAATAAATAATTACAAATATTGCTCAAAATGCCCACTGTTATGATTCAGGCATAATATTGCTCTCTTCAATTTATTGGACTGTATTCTCTGAAGGGTCTGTACAGAAATTCTGTTGACTGCATTCCTGATTTTTACCTTCAATTCGTCCAGACTATCCACTCTTGATGCGTAAACATCGTCCTTTATTGTACCCCATAATGAAAAGTCCAATGGGGTCAAATCGGGCGACCTTGGCGGCCATTCAACTGTACCTCCATGGCCAATCTATCTGTCAAACTGTTGTCTCAGATACAGTTGAACATTTTCGCTCCTATGTGGCGGCGCACCATCATGTTGGAACATGATGTCACTAACTCTACTCAAGGCGATATCATCCATTACATTTGGAATTTCACTTCTTAATAATTCCAAATATCTTGGAGCTGTCAGTTTTCCTTCATAGAAATAAGGGCCATAGATCCTATCTCTTGTAACAGCACACCAAACATTCGTCGAAAACCTTGCTTGAGTTTCAATGGGTATTGTCACATGTGGTGAATTCCTGCTCCAGACGTGGGTATTCTTTTTGTTAAATTTCTGTTTGTTGGAGAAATTTGACTCGTCGCTCCAGATGATATTTCCCAAAAAATTTGAATTACTACTGCAGTTCTCAATTAACCACTGACAAAAATGATATCTTCGTGCAGCATCACCTCCATGTACGTTTTGCACAGGCTGAATCTTGAAGGCTTTGTATTTGTGTTTCTTGAGAATTTTGAATAATATACTGTAGGAACAATTCAGGGCCTCAGATACTTCCCTCAATGACAATTGACCATTGGACTCTAACATAGCTAGAATATCTATTTCTTGATTTTCGTTTCTTCTAGTAGGAGCTATTCTATTGATCGAAACTCCCACACTGTTGTAATTTTCACGCTAACTTGTGGAAATATGTGTGGTTTGGAATACGTCTATTAACATATTTGCGCCTATAATAGAGAAATTATAAAATCTGAAATAATAATAGCTACTTCCTAGGTATGATTAGTGCACTCACAGGAGAATAATTTATAGAACAATAACTCAACAACAAAACAAGAACAATAAGGAACATTTGAAAATTACTCCAAATTAGTCTGACGGAATCTAACTAAAACTAACTAAACTAAACATAAGGATCGGATTAAAACTTGAAAGGTGTGAACGAAAGGAAGCCCTAAAATGGAAAAATTAGACGATACTTAAGTCTGAACTAAGAACGGAAAGGATGTAATGAACATAATGAAAATAATATGAGTAAAACGAAAGAATTACGGATAATACACTGACTTATACAACAGAACGAAACGCTATACGCACGAGAATAATTTAAAAAGTCATAATGACAGTGAGCAAATAGTTTCTTTGGCAACAGAAAATATCGAATATGTCAATTTACAACTGATGTAACTCCTGAAATATTTCATGAGAGAGGAAAAACGATTGTGAAGCAATCCCACAGAACCATATCAATCCATCACAGTCTAGGAGAAGCAGAGTTTTTTAATTTGAACTATAGGTTCATAGTTTGGAGAAAACGTAAAAGTTCTATAAAATGCATGCATGTAACTCCCAACTAAATTGCACATTCAATTGCACAAGGTGGAAAACCATTGTGTATACGTGTTGAAAGAATCGCCCTGAGTCGATTATACTTCAAATGTTCATATGGTTCCATTTAAAAAAGGTTCGGGACGCAGCAAGTGTGTTATAGTAGTGAATTTTCATCAAAATTGTACACTTTTAGCAAGATATATTATTAAAATTAATTCTTTAAATTTAAATGGACCTGGGAGATTGGTTTTAGAGTCCCAGTTAGTGATTATTGTAAAAAAAATATATTTTATATGGAACTAAAAAATTAAAATTTGGTCTTAGATATATGTAAGTACTGCAAGTGTATTAAAAAAAATTTTGTTACAAAAGTTTTTCAGAAAAAAAATATTTACAAAGGGAATGTACCTGTCAAATTATAAACATGACAGGTATTTTTCCTTATTAATTACTTGGATGGTTTTGTTGTAGTTTTTGCAAACAATAAACAACAAAAAAGGTTTTTTAAAACAAATTTGTAGTTATTCGCGAAGCTCATTATGTTATTTTTCTTTAATTTAGTACCCACAGTGCGTTTACATAGGTGTTACTATGGTTCAAGAAAATTTTCTGCCGTAACATACTCGCTGCACCCAGACCCTTTCCAACACTTATTTACGGTTGCTGTATCCATACTTTTTGAAAATAATAAAATATTGCCGCGTCTATGTAAGACTGAAAAACAAGGCAACCTCCAAATCATTTTTGGAAAAATATTTAAAAAAATGAAGTGAGATAACAATTTAAACATACAATGAAAATCTTGGTTCGCTGTTTCTTTGTGGGGGTTCTCCGTCCCCTTCTGCATGCCTACAATCACCCTCAATGCATAAACGAGGAGAATGTAAACAAGAAAAATTATTTTGGAGCAACCCCTAAAAAGTTACGGGACCTGCGGTGAATACAGAGGTTCTGCGTGCGGTAAACAGGATTTTAATGAGGTATAGCTGCAAAATGGGATACAGGCAGCTTAAAGAGGTCCAACTAAGCTGTTTCTTTCGCACTTTCCGCTCACATTTCCTTTTTAGTGAATTTTCTTAAAAAAAATTCACTAATGAGGAGATCCCGACTTTTGAATTTTGAAAAAAAAAATTCAAATGAGCGCTAATTAGGCCCCCCAGAACACATTTCCGGGGTCAGTTAAAATTTTTATATGTTATATATATATATATATATATATATATATATATATATATATATATATATATATATATATATATATACATATATATATATATATATATATATATATATATATATATATATATATATATATATATATCTATCACACCAATAACTCAAAAAATAATGGGCCGATTTTGATTAAATTTGGTGAATACCTTGCTTTTGCAAATGGCTTGGATAAGTTCGTTAGCCAGGAAAATCGGTCCAGGTTTTCCCGGAAAATTTTGTGTTTTTTTTTTTCAAAAAAAATTTATATCTCCGGAATTAACAAAGTAAGGGCAACCAAATTTGGTACGCAGGTTAACATCCTTATAGGTAAGCTACATACCAAAATTTAGCTCTGTAGGTCAAAAGACAAAAAAGTTATAGGCATTTAAAGAAAAATAAATTGAGGTTTTTCACAAAACGTCAAAGTTGCGATTTAAACGTCAAAATTGGCAACATTTAGGAAAAGAACTTGAATCTAATACGGGCTATGGAAATAAAGTGTCTCAAGAAGAATGTTTTACAAACCCTGAAGTCTTAGTTTCAACCGTCATTGTCCTTCATTTTAATAAAATGTTTCCAGAAAATTCATTTGATTTAGACCCTTTCTCTGACGCTTGGCAGTAGTCTTAGCTATAGAGTTTATCGTTTAATAGTATATAATTGTTGTAGAATTTTCGTAAAAAAATCAATAAAGCTCAATATATCTGTTATTATACAAGATATGAAAAAAAATTGTATATATTAATTATAGGATGTCTTGAGCTACATCTTAAAGAAATATTTCTACAATCACAGGGTGGCCCATAAGTCGTTGGTGATACAAATTTTCTTTTTTTTTTTTTTAATCAAACACGCCTTATGTTATTGCATTTTTGCATTTTCCATCGAGATATAATGCATGTTTGTAAGAAAAAAATTATGGACGCAGTAAGTGCGTTATGGTAGCGAATTTTGATCAAATGCTTAACATTTGAATAGCTCAATTTGCTATTAACCTATAAGGTTGACCAAGAAACGAATTTTTTCGGGAACACTTTAAGTTTACTTTCGGAAATTTTGTACATTTTCAAACAATAAAGTTATTTTGATGAAACATGGCACATTGTTTTTACTATATAGATTATACTGGTAACCAAATTTGATGCCTGCCTTCTTAAAAAAACACACATTATTGCTATTAAAAAATAGTTTTATGAAAATTCACTACCATAACGCACTTGCTGCGTCCAGAGTTTTTTATATTCTTCTCCGCCCAGCACCCCTATTCACTCTTGGTCCCGTAACCTTCTTGTGGGCTTTTTGCAAGAAATTCTTCTTGTGGTTTGGGCATCCAGAAGGGGTTCTGAGCATATTTCTGGATTTTTTTTTCTAAACACCACCCATGTGCTAATATGCAAATTGACCTAAAATTTAATTTTTATTTACAAACGGAATGCATTTATGAAGTTATCGGTGGCAGATAAGTATTTTTCCACATTAATCGCTTGAATGATCAGTTTTAATCAACTCAATCGAACCAGTTTCTTAAACAAAATAACAAAAAAGGTTTTTTAAAACAGATTTGTGAAGCTCATTGTGTTATTTTTCTAATTTAGTATCCACGCTGCTTTTATATAGGTTTTACTATGTATCATAACTGAAGATTCTCGTTGACATAATGGGAAATTGGGTTATCAGCATTTGAAACATTTTAATGAAAATTCGCTACTATAAAGCACCTAAACTGTTTATATCATAAGATCCTAATAAGGTATTAGCTAGTGTTGTGAGAATACGTAATAAAATATTCGTTGAATCCTAGTATTGAAATATTCGTATTAATCCGAATATCTCTGACAGCGTGATACGTAATACCGAGTCGTATATAGTAAATAGAGTGTACATGTACGATACAAAATCTTTTTGATACGTAATACGGAATCGTATATAGTAAACAGAGTGTATGTGTAAGATACAAAACTCTATGAACTGAATGACGTATAATAAAACAAAATTATATTTAGCATGTGTATGTTATTATTATTACTTATTCAAGACCGCGGACGAGCCCTGAGGAAAAGAAAACAATAGGGCATCTACGATTCCATCCCATACCACGCTAAATATAAATATAATATACCCTTCTTAATGTGAAAACGTAATCGGATGATCATTCCGAATATTATTTTATATGAATCCGTATCATCCGAATATTTACAACGCTAGCACAATTAATTAGGACCAGCGGAGTCAATTTCCAGGTTATGCAATGTGCAGAGCGTGAGCGTAAACGCTTCCTGTAACAAGTAGCTACGTGTGGTCAGATTAAACTAGGAGAGAGAAATGGCTTTAATTTTAAATACTATGAACGTGAAGAATGGGAAGCTTAATATTTATACATAATGAACCATCGGTCTAGATTGTTTTTAAACAAATTAAATCACTGTCATTAAATTTTTTATTTATTAGTATAAATTCGCATGCTAATATTTAGCGCTTCGAACGCAAACTTTGTCTCGGTATTAACAAAGAAATGGTCCAAGGCTGACATTTTACAAAATTGTTAGTTACACAGCGCTATCTATAAAATTTTGTGTAAACTAGAGTCGTCGTGACAACATATTACCTGGTCCTGCACCGAGATGGCGTCCCTGTTATATCACTCACTGACCTTTTACAATGACTTCCATTGCTAAGATTTTTATCTACGATTTATTTAAATATCATAGCGGTACAGATAACGTCATTTGTCTTTGTCCAACATTGTAGATATTGGATTACAGAATCTGAAGTGATGTAGAGGATTATTTTATTATTAATTTCGCATAACTTTATTTTCCTTTGATCAAACGACTTGAAAATTGGTACACAACCACGTCTGTTTATGTTCTTTTCAGCTGTAAATTTTTGTTTCAATCACTAAAAAAATTTGAGAGATGTTGCGTTTTAAAAAATATTTTTTAATTTTTTATTAAGAAAAATTGGCCGTTAGGATTTGATGAACAAACACATCCAAGCCATTAGCAAAATAAGGGTAATTTCCAAATTTGGTCCAAATCAGTGAACTATTTTTTGAGTTATCGGTTAAATTGAGGTTATGTCAACAGATTTGATGGTTGTTGTGCAATTTAGATATCCGTGACATATTCAGAAGCGGTGTGTCCAGTTGGTCAACTTTGCCCGTTTAACCGACTTAGTAGCTCAAATAATAACAAAGATAACTATTGTTCCCGATTTCCATTAAACACCTACAATTGGCAACGTTTGGGATCAAGTTATCTTAAGAATATTGTACTGGGATGAAAAGACTATTATGTGTACGTATTTATGTGTACGTATAGAATGGCTTGCCCTGAGTCGATTGAACGCAAAATATTCATATCGTTCCATTTAAAAAAAATGAGGTTTTGTCAACAGATTTGACAGTTGTTGTGCAATCCAGATATCCGTGACATATTCAGAAGCGGGGTGTCCAGTTGGTCAACTTTGCCCATTTAACCGACTTTGTAGCTCAAATAATAACGAAGATAACTATTGTTCACGATTTCCGTAAACACCTACAATTGGCAACGTTTGGGATCAAGTTATCTTCAGAATATTGTACTGGGATGAAAAGACTATTATGTGTACGTATTTATGTGTACGTATAGAATGGCTTGCCCTAAGTCGATTGAACGCAAAATATTCATATCGCTCCATTTAAAAAAAATGAGGTTTTGTCAACAGATTTGACAGTTGTTGTGCAATCCAGATATCTGTGACATATTCAGAAGCGGCGTGTCCAGTTGGTCAACTTTGCTCATTTAACCGACTTCATAGCTCAAATAATAAGGAAGAAAGCTATTGTTCCTGATTTCCGTAAACACCATATATATATATATATATATATATATATATATATATATATATATATATATATATATATATATATATATATATATATATATATATATATATATATATATATATTGCTATAGATAGCAAATGATAGGAAAGAAAACGGGAAATGTAGGCATCCTGGTAAATATAAAATAAGTGTATACACCCTAATGTAGCAATGAAAGAGTTTTGGCAGGAGATGTCAACGCCCGACATGAATGTCAGTGACCCATGTAGCAACCCTCGATGTTAAGTTACATTCGAGTAATAAAAAACTATATTATATACTAGAAATCCGTAAAGAAACCAAGAACAATGCTTCAGTTTTGTAGGCAGAATGAGATTGTAGATAATATAATTGTGTAGTTCTGTTGATTTTATTGTATAAAAAAAATAGATATGACCAAGCTAGCTAAAGACTCAATGTAGTAAAAGAGCGGAGGTCATTTAAAAAAAAACAAAAGTTTGTAGAATATTAAGGTGATGTGCGCGTCAGAAAAAAACGTAAAAAGACGTTAAAGGTTTGACGGAAAACTTAAACACAGGTGGTGTGACGAACAATAGCGTTTTTTCACCTGTAGGAGAGTTAATAAAAGCAACGGTCCGAGATGGTCCGGGGCTTGTCTGTCTTTTCCATCCAGTGAATTCATCAGTATCACTTTACCAGACCAGGTGAACATCGTCATAATTATGTAAGTTGACATAAGAGATTCCAGAGTGCATCGAAGGGAGAGTATAAAACACCTCCAGAGTGCTACGACTATGGAATAAATATATCATAACCAATAAATAAATATTATAATATAACCAATAAATGGACAGTAACCTATGGCATGGACAAATTAAAAAGATAATAATAATTAATCAAGGTCAGCATTAATGGAAGAACAATAAATAATCCAATGGAAAATATGTCAGTAAGTGTTACCTTTTCCTAAATTGACCAGTGCGGGTTGAATTTCACAATTTTTACAACAACAATCAAATATTTTTGTGCTAATAAATTTCAAAAACAAAAATTTTGTTTGAAATAAACGGAAAAAGACCGTGATCTCTGTAGAATTATCGATGTATATTGATTATGTAGTATCCATGTTTAATTAATTGTGTAATTAGTTATAATGTCACCAGAATGTTTTAATAGGGTTTTTCAAGTTATATTTATGTAAAGAATGTTTTAAAATATCTCTTTGTATTTAACAAGTGTCATATCGGCACAGTTAAATGTTTTAATAGGATTTTTCAATTTATGTTTATGTAATGAATGCTGTAAACGTTTCTGTTTGTATTTAATGTGTGTCAAATAGACACCGTAAAATTTGTGTAATGAATTAAATGGAATGTATAACAAATTGTAATTAACGGAAGTATTGTTTTTGGTTGATATTTAATCAGCAAAATTGTTATATAGCCATCTGTGCAAAGCGATAGTAATTTTGATCAAGTGAAAATCAATAAATGAATTTAAATAACACATATTAGTGAATTTTAATTAGTAGAAGCTAGCTGTAATTATAAGGAACCCAACCTGATGATTAAGACATATGTTCTCAGCTCTATTATAAATTTTTGCAGGTATATACTACCCATAAAGTAAAGTAGAATACCATAGCAAAATGGCGGCCCAACAGTGGTGCATAAAAATTTTTTTTGTGCCAAAAATAAATTTATTTTCATAGAAAATTTTAATAAAATAAACATTTGTTCGCAATATAGCACATGATTGGCACAAATACAGGGTTTCTGTTAAATTTTAATAAAATTTTGATTACGTTAGAATAAAGCAAATTTTCATAAAAACGTAATAGTATTGTAACACAAGGGATTTAGAAATAAACCAATTTTAAATAAATTAGCACGACTCATTTAAATACAGTTAACTTAAATAAATCACTTCAACCGATTTATTGAAAATTAGCAAAAATTCTAATACTGTATGATATTTTAATATGAAACAGTAAGTTGCACATATTACCAATTGTTTTATGAAAAATAAATATAGGTGGTGTATTTGAAAGGGTCAAAGCTTAGAAAGGGGGACAATTAAATTTTAAATGCACAAGGAAATTAAATAAATTAAGCTTGAACATGTCCGGGGAAAAACAGTTAGAAAGTGATAAACCAATTGGGCCAGAATCTGAAGAACCTATAATCAGCGTACCTGAAGATCCGGAGAAGATGGCAGAGCCAGAACCACAAAAAACTAAACAGTTCACGGAATGGAGGGGACGTAAAGCAAGTTCGGAAGAAGGGACCATATCACAGGAAGAAGAAGAAACCGAATATCGGGGCGATGAAACCTTTATAATAGAAAAAGAAAAGGGACAGAATAGCGCTGTCAAAGAAAGTCCTCTGGAGGAAACAGTAAAAGGACAGGAGGAAGAATCAAAAATGGACAAGTTATTCGCCGTTTTGTTCAAAAAAATGGAAGAAGACAAAAAGGAAAACCAACAAAATAGTTCCGAAATGAGAAAAGACATTAAACAAGATATTGGCAAGTTGGAAAAACAACAAAAAGAATATATTAAACATACGGATGAAAATTTTAGGAGATTGTATGAAAATATACAACAAAACAAAACGGAGATTTTAACAGAAGTGAATAAAATTTATCAACTGGATACTGAGGTAACAGTAACGCAAGAAAAATGTCAAGAAAGCCATGAAATAATCAAGACGGAACTGGACACGGTAATACAGTCGTGCCGTGACGAAATACAGGAAGAAACGGAAATGTTGAGGTACGACATTAAAAAGGTCGAAACGTGTGTGGAGCCAATTGACGGAAATGAAGCCCGAGTCGAGCAGGAAACTGATGAACAACTAATTAAAATCGAAGAAAATATACCAGAAACAAGCCCAGAAAAATACATAGAAGAGGAATTACTACCGGACGAAAATATACTAGAAATGAGCCCGGAAAAATTCAAATATACTGCCGAAGAAAAATTAATAACGGCAACACATTATTTTTACTGTATCAATATTGGAAATGACCAGAAAAATGAAACTATGTTTCAAGGCAATAAACCTTATAAAAAAAATAATAACAGTAGCCGCAATTATAAATTTAGAAACCTTTTCGTTAAAAACAATAATTTTCACGATGAATACAAATCCAGTCATAGTCAGAAATTTTATAAAAACAAAGATTCTGGAAATTATAATAAATTTAAAAGGTATAAGCCGGAACTTAAGAACAGACATATTTGGCATAATAATTTAAATAACAAGACATGATGTTGTAATTACAATAATTTTAATATAAGAAGCAAGAAGAAAAAACATAGAATTAATAAAAATTAATCTGATTGCAATTTTAATTGAATTAATAATATGATGACCTAAGCAATGAAAAGGATAATCGCATGCCGAATAGACGAATTTTAATGTACAAAATAAATAATAAAATTACCAGACAAAGAAATTTCTCCTAAAATAAATAAAATTGATTAGTTAGAACTATATGACGAAAAATTGGTCAATTTAAAATATAAATAATTACGCAAAATATATAAACCCTGAGTACAGAAAATATAACAAGTAGGCATTCAGATAACCCGAAGAATTTATACCCTGAGTATAGAAAATAAAACAAGTAGGCATTTAAATAATGACCCAAAGAAATACGAATCAGAAAAGCGAAATTTCATAAAAAAATTTAAGTGATAATAAATAAGGAGCAATGCTCGAATTAGATGCAGTTATTGGATAAGTCAATTAATATAATCATAATTCAACGGTAGAAAGGGGGAAATAAGTTAAAATAAAATAGAAAATTATTATTATTATTATTGAGCAATAGGAAACATGGAATCAGTAGACGAGAAAAATATGTAAAAGGTCTAAAAGACAGAAACCGGTTAAGTACCGAGAAATAATTATAATTAGCAAAAAGATAGAATATATAAGGGTCGGATTGATAGGAAAGAATTTGTATAGATGGTGTAGCGATAAGATTGAAATATGAAAAAGTTGAAGTAAAATGATTAACGATACAAAGATATCGGTCATTTAAAATGAAGTATAGTATATGGGCGATCCCAAGGAGGTCGGTCCCGAATTATTGAAGTATATATGTGAATAAAATATTGAAAAGAATATTGAAAGTATATAGAATGAATAATGAAAATATAATATGATGCAAGTAATAGTGAAATATGTATAGGGGGTATGTGAAAAGTCAGAAGTAGGGAGACCGTATATGTTATGTAGAAAAGATAAATTATTAGAAGTTGATAAATAAAAGAAGTATTACATAGTCCTATTCCATGGTAGTATAAAGATATAATAATTTAGCATAATGAAATAAGATTGAAAGGAAATAAACCCCATAAAAATATGACAAATAAAAATACCAATAACTGTCATTTATTGAAATGAATTCTGAGGGAACGTTAAATAAGTCGAAATAACCAGGGGATGGCATAAATTTAGATCATATAGAACAATCAATTGATTTGCCAAAAGAGAGAAATATATAAAACCAATTGGTGAGCCATAAAAAGCGGTGTTGAATAAAATAAATTGTTTTAATTATTAAAGTGTCATACAAGTCGATTATGAATTAAATTTAAGAGTTTTAATATTAGAATGTCATGAAAGGCAATTTTAAATAAAATAAAGGGTTGTAATGATTGAAATGTCATAAAAGTCGATTTAGAATAAAATAAAATTTTGGAATGTCAAAAAAGGCGATTTTGAACAAAATATTTTAGTCAATGAATAAAGATGATCTGACTAGCAAACAGTATCCAGACTCACTTTTAGAAAGGGGGAATTGCTATAGATAGCAAATGATAGGAAAGAAAACGGGAAATTTAGGCATCCTGGTAAATATAAAATAAGTGTATACACCCTAATGTAGCAATGAAAGAGTTTTGGCAGATGTCAACGCCCGACATGAATGTCAGTGACCCGTAGCAACCCTCGATGTTAAGTTACATTCGAGTAATAAAAAACTATATTATATACTAGAAATCCGTAAAGAAACCAAGAACAATGCTTCAGTTTTGTAGGGAGAATGAGATTGTAGATAATATAATTGTGTAGTTCTGTTGATTTTATTGTATAAAAAAAATAGATATGACCAAGCTAGCTAAAGACTCAATGTAGTAAAAGAGCGGAGGTCATTTAAAAAAAACCAAAAGTTTGTAGAATATTAAGGTGATGTGCGCGTCAGAAAAAAACGTAAAAAGACGTTAAAGGTTTGACGGAAAACTTAAACACAGGTGGTGTGACGAACAATAGCGTTTTTTCACCTGTAGGAGAGTTAATAAAAGCAACGGTCCGAGATGGTCCGGGGCTTGTCTGTCTTTTCCATCCAGTGAATTCATCAGTATCACTTTACCAGACCAGGTGAACATTGTCATAATTATGTAAGTTGACATAAGAGATTCCAGAGTGCATCGAAGGGAGAGTATAAAACACCTCCAGAGTGCTACGACTATGGAAATAATATATCATAACCAATAAATAAATATTATAATATAACCAATAAATGGACAGTAACCTATGGCATGGACAAATTAAAAAGATAATAATAATTAATCAAGGTCAGCATTAATGGAAGAACAATAAATAATCCAATGGAAAATATGTCAGTAAGTGTTACCTTTTCCTAAATTGACCAGTGCGGGTTGAATTTCACAATTTTTACAACAACAATCAAATATTTTTGTGCTAATAAATTTCAAAAACAAAAATTTTGTTTGAAATAAACGGAAAGAGACCGTGATCTCTGTAGAATTATCGATGTATATTGATTATGTAGTATCCATGTTTAATTAATTGTGTAATTAGTTATAATGTCACCAGAATGTTTTAATAGGGTTTTTCAAGTTATATTTATGTAAAGAATGTTTTAAAATATCTCTTTGTATTTAACAAGTGTCATATCGGCACAGTTAAATGTTTTAATAGGATTTTTCAATTTATGTTTATGTAATGAATGCTGTAAACGTTTCTGTTTGTATTTAATGTGTGTCAAATAGACACCGTAAAATTTGTGTAATGAATTAAATGGAATGTATAACAAATTGTAATTAACGGAAGTATTGTTTTTGGTTGATATTTAATCAGCAAAATTGTTATATAGCCACCTGTGCAAAGCGATAGTAATTTTGATCAAGTGAAAATCAATAAATGAATTTAAATAACACATATTAGTGAATTTTAATTAGTAGAAGCTAGCTGTAATTATAAGGAACCCAACCTGATGATTAAGACATATGTTCTCAGCTCTATTATAAATTTTTGCAGGTATATACTACCCATAAAGTAAAGTAGAATACCATAGCAATATATATATATATATATATATATATATATATATATATATATATATATATATATATATATATATATATATATATATATATATATATATATATATATATATATATATATATATATATATATATATATATATATATATATATATATATATATATATATATATATATATATATATATATATATATATATATATATATATATATATATATATATATATATATATATATATATATATATATATATATATATATATATATATATATAGCAGTTAAATGGGGAAAGTTTTAGACACTTCTGTTTTAGTTTACGATTTTCTCTTTTGGTTTTTACGATATTTGAAAAAACTAAAATGACGCATTTTCGAAAATATCCTGTATTTCCTTTATATATGAAAATTTCTAAAATCTGTAAAAACTTTCTCATAGCAACTTTTTACGTAGGAAACGCCTGTGTGGTCAGATTTCATTTCCAACTTTTCGATAATTTGGAACCATCAGCAACTTTGTTTTTTCATATGGGCGCCATATTGGATTTTCACGGTTTTGAAAAGCCCCTGTTTGTGTCTATACAAATATGTATCACACTTAGTGAAAAAAGTTAGGTTATGGGTTGAAAAACGAAAAAATATGATTTTGTTACGAATTTGGCAATGTCGCACGAAGAAACACTCACACTTAAGGTGATTCTACTGCATTTAATTTCTTAACTACAATTAATAACAACATATCCTTATAAGTAATAGTTTCTCTTATGTGAAAATCTTTTGAAAACATAGAAATTACCATTTTTGAAATTTTAACACAAAAAAAGAAAGGAAAAAACAATAATGTGTCAAATGACATAATAATGACCAAAATGAAATGTCTAATTTAACGTTCAAAATGCGACCTATTTGCTTCCATACATTTCACACATTTTTTTTTATCACCGATCTGATAACTCGATCAATACAGTTAACATTGTTTATGATATATCACACTCGTACCGTGCAACAGAAAATAACGTCAAAAAAAGCCATAACTTTTGATAAATACATGAACGAATTGAATTATTATTTCTCAGAACATCAATATGACCCAAAAATCATTTAAATATTCGGAATAACCAAAAGTTCAGTAAATAATTTGATGAAATATATTTATCCGTGATACATTAATGCTCTAGTAGGCTTTGGATTTTAGACGAATGAAAATTTTTAACTGTGTCACGACTTCTGTCAGAACTTTGAACGCTTGTCTTTATTTAAATGCGTTCTATGTCTTTACTGAGGCCTAGTGTTCAGAATGGCAGAAAATTTCTCAAATGAAGAAAAGTTTGATATGTTAGTATCATATATTAGAAATGAAAGGAATGTGGATAAGGCTGTCAACAATTAATTAGACGACAACCCAACAAAAGGTATTTCTCTAAACTTGTAATGAATTTACTTGAATTCAGAGCTTTTGGGAAACCTCAGTCTAAGAATTATGAGAAGGATAGTGAAAATCGTGGCAGAAGTATTCAAGAATATTTTCATGAGAATCCTATGTCCTCTACAAGGATTGCTGGCCGGGAGTTACATATTGTTAAGTCAACAGCTCACGATGTTTTGAAAAAACAACATTATCGTCCGTATAAACCCACCATCGTACAATGACTTCGAGAAGGTGATTTTAAGAGAAGAGTAACTTTTTGCAATTGGTATCAGGAATAATGTCAAGATAATTTGAACTTTGAAATTAACATTGTATGGACAGACGAAACTTATGTTACAAATTGCGGAGTATTCAACAAGCATAATCGTCATTATTGGGCTACCGAAAACCCTCAGCTGCGGGAACAGCGTAGATTGCAAGTTCCATTTGGCTTCCATTTAACCGCTTTCCTACCTCAAGTTTCGGAGATCGCAATACATGCATCACCAATTTCGGGCACACTATATATATATATATATATATATATATATATATATATATATATCTATATATATATATATATATATATATATATATATATATATATATATATATATATATATATATATATATATATATATATATATATATATATATATATATATATATATATATATATATATATATATATATATATAGAAACTGACCCCTGATATGGGTTCTAGGGGTCCTAGTTCGCACTCATTTGAAAAAAAAATTGCAAAATCTTGCCATCGATACCTCTATTAGTGAATTTTTTTTTTAAAATGAAAATTCACTAATAAAAGCTATACAGAGTGATTCATTGGTATGTTTACATATTTCACCTGCATATATAAGTCACTTGGGCGATTCCATAGCACCTATCGTTAGTGGGTCAATAGTCCTTAATTACCAAGATACAGGGTGTTTTATTGATTTCGCCTATTTTTGTCTTGGGCCATAATTTCAGAACCACTAGGTATAAAGAAGCAAAATTTGATGTGTGTATTTCTTTCAATCAGCTATATCGATTTCTTGATATAGCGGAATCAATATACAAGCCAGATCAGTAATATATGGCTGAATTGTTAAATCTCAAAAAGAACATCTGTGTTGAAAATTTAAAAATATGTTTTAAGATTTGGAAAGAACATTGAAAAATAAGGAAAATAAAGTACATTTGTAAGTTTCTCAGTTTTCTGTTTAATTTCTTTTGATGAAAGGAAATTCTACAAAAATAGGAATAGAGTATCTCATACATGTAATATTCTTCATGTGGGTTCAATAACAACAATGGTTACTCCTAGAACTCACTTTATTACTGATCTAAAATGCTTACAAAGTTAATAAAACATGCTGTCTCTACAACTCGTAAAAACGTAACCTAAACGTATTCAGGATGCCATATCTACGAGGTACATTCAAGATATTACAATACAAAATACTGTTTTCTCTTTATAATTGACTGCTACAAGTTAATAAAAACATTCACATTCAATTAAAAATTATTCATACAACGTAAGTCCTGAAAAAGTATACAACCATTCAATTAAAACCAACAGGTTTACACATTACTTTATAAATTTGAAATTGTTATAGGCTTTGATTACAATTAAAGTTTCAAACAATCAAGTGCTTTGTCAAATTTCTGACTGTTGATCATTCCTAAAAGATAAAGCTAAACTTTGTTTAAACTTTTCTTACCTAAATAATAATAATCCTCAAAGCAAATTGTCTCAAAATTTCTCGAATGGAGAATATGGAGATATGTTGTAGGTTTCTGGGTTTGTGATGGAAACAGTCAAGCAGGGTGTGTTTAACTCCAGGAACTTAACATTTGGTCATAAAATAACCCCCATTCTGTAAGACAGTCAAGGTCGCAGCATACATTTTATATCAATGTTTGGGGTGGCGTTTTTAATGGCCATTTAATTGAACCATACATTCTTCCCAATAGACTAACAGGTGAGGTTTACCTAGATTTTATCAAAAACGTGTTGTCGGTCTTGTTAGAAATCGAAAATATTGAGGGAATGTCTTTTCAATACGCTGGAGATCCTCCACATTTCAAATTAATTGTGAGAAATTTTCTCAATAAAAATTTCCCAAACCGGTGAATAGGCCGTGATGGACATATTCCATGGCCACCAAGAAGTCCAGATTTTAATGTGGTAGATTATTACTTGTGGGGAGATTTAAAAGCAATGGTTTCTGCTGAAGACTGTTACGGTTACGTTTTTTCTTTAACATAAGTGTAACGCTTTTACTGACACAACAAAAGGAAAATGTATATTTTAGTAAGCTACCTCAATGTTAAACGGTAAGTCAATGCTTCGATTGCAAGGATCTTATAAAAGTCAAGTTCTAATTCGCTTCCGTGACACTGACTTTACAATAACATCTAGAAGAACTCATTGTTGGTCTTTGCGTAATTAATTAGTAATGAGCGCCAAGCTTTTAATAAATCGTTTTATTCGCCTCTGTAACGCCATACTGACCTCGCTTTAATATAGTAGAATATTAAGCACCTGCAAACTAGAAGGTTTATGTGTGACAAAAATGTCGTTGTGTTTAAACGAATTTCCGAGTAAGCACTTGTGCTTTACTGGCGGGCGAGTCCATCACGCGTCCTGAAGACAAATTATCGACCCTAAGGCAAGGAGATATAACGTCGATTTTTTTAGTATCAGGAGGGCAACCCAGACCTAGAAAATGTACATCTACAGACGCATTTGCGTTCCCCTCTCATGTAAAGTAAGAATGTCGTTACTGGTCTCGGCCAATGAAATTCAAAATCAGCCCAGCGTGAAGAGAGTAACCGTTTGAGGAGAGGTACTCCATATAAACAAAAGGAGGGGATCGGCGGATTTTACCTAATAAGACGAAAGACTTCGCTTCTCTGCAAGTATCTAGTGCATTTGCCTGTTAAGTTTTGTAATGTGTTTTATAAGCAATCAATAGTGTGTGAAACCCATTCTCAACAGTCGGAAGCGATAAGTCTGCAGATCTTCTTTAATATACAGGGCGAATTTTTCTAAGCATTTCTTTTTATTGCAAATTGCAGGGGTTCTCCATTTTGTTTTTTTCTTCTGTTTTCCCTTCTGGTTTTTCATTGAGTTTTCCGTTGTTTTCTCATGTCTACTGTCCCACTGCCTTCAATAGTTTCTTGAGAATTAACAGTGCTCTGAGCGACTTCAAGCTGTTACCAACGGCGTCAACGTGCTGCTGCAAACTTCCTGCATGCCTTCTAGGGCGCTAACACTGCTCTCTTTATCCAGACACCTGTTGCAAGTGTTTCCGACATTTTGTAGAGCGGCATAAGCAGCTTCCAATCAGGCCACAGTTCTGTTAATTGCTGTCGCAGAGGCCTCGTAATCACAGGGTCTAATCTAAAGGCTCGACCTCAGCCCATTGACCAGCTGGATACTTCTTTCGTCAGACAAGTGAGTTTCCTTTATACTATTGACTGCCTCACAAAATTTGAATCAAGACAAACTTTCTTTTTACCCGATAGCTTTAGAAGAAAGTCAAACCAAGTTAGATTATTCAGTGTTTGCAAACTTTAAGCAGTGAGTTTGAATATATTGGCAATTTCCATAAACGAATTTTGATAGTATTGGTGACAATAATATCTCTACAATTAATGTAATATTTTCTTAAGTACTTTGTATAATTTCTTAAACAATAAGCAACACTAATACAAGCGCTGCCGCTACTCTTGAGAATTTCTGCAATAGTTACCTCATTTAATAAACAGAAATAAACAAATGACTAACATCAGCCCTCAGCCAAATACAAGATTTAAATGTTTGTAACAAATAAGCAGTTTTCAATAATTATCATTAAAGACATGTGGCCAGAAAATCGCTGCAGAAAATCATTATAGGAAATACTTTAAATGCTGAAATAATGAAACTTTAAATTCTAGTTAAAATTAAGCATATAATTTTAAGTTGTTAATGACCTTTTGCTTTAGCTAATTTCACCTTATTTCTGCAAAGAATTTCAACATTATGTGTTCTCAATCACACTTTTTATAATAATCAGATCTGACAGTTGTTTTTTACTTTTGCTTTTAATTGAATAACCAAATCCTTGACGAGTTTTTATAAGCCTAGCAACTTTGTAACTTGATAGTTATCTAGATTTTGAAGTATTTAATGTGTGTAATTCCAGCATCTTAAGTTGAGGGACTTATAAATACGAGACCTTGGATAAGACGAACCAAGCGTACAGTAAGTATTCATTTAATTTCTTTATCAACTGACCAGACATTTTTTTTTGTATCTCATCTTTGCTAATTAATTAATCTGTGAGATAAATTATAAGCTAGGGCCTGGGTGAATGAA